>CAJVQA010008668.1:0-12766 GCA_910591915.1 Cetraspora pellucida
GAAACAAGTAGTAATTTATACAGATAGTAATGCTGCAATAAGAAATATTAGTAGAGGTTTAGAGCAAACAGATAAAATGAACATCCTTAAGAAGAAAAATACGATATGGATAATGAAGATTATAGATCTTATTAATACAAAAAAGATACAAATAGAGCTAATAAAAGTCAAAAGTCATAGCAAGAGCAAATGGAACAACAAAGCTGATAGCCTCACAAAAAAGAGAACAATAAGTGAGAAAGTAATACAGATAGAAAAAGTCAGTTGTAAAGAGATAAAGTACTGCCTAGAGTGGGAAAACAGACGAACTGACATCTCAGCAAAACTGTTATACAAACTGGTAACAAATGCAAGACTAGGAGCAGAATGGAGAGAAACAAATGCAATTAAAAAGTTAGAACCAAAAACAGAAATCACGATCTATGATTGGACACAACTTTTGAAAAAACTTAAAGCAACTAAAGGGATACACAGTACAACAAGAAGAATTAGTACAAGAAGATGCGTATTTATCAAGTGTATAATGGATAAACTTCCAACTTTAGAAGAACTCAACAGAAGATGACCAGATATATATACAACAACAGAATGTCAAGTATGTCAAGATAAAGTTAAAGAAATACAGTCACACTTGGCATCATGCAAAGGACAAGCAAATCTTTGGAAACAAATCCAAAAAGTGACCATCGCAACAGCCTAGTAAGGGTTAAAAAAAAAGGAAAAAACTCGCATCCCACCATACGTACTATATATAGTGCTCTTCAGAAAAAGTGAAGCAGAAGAAATAGAGATGAGAGAAGCTTTAATCAAAGGCCTAATTTCAGAAAAAATGCAAAATAGATTAACACAGCTTCTAAATACCAAAACAAGACAGTAGTTTATAGAGAGAGTAGCAAAAACAGCATAGGACACATTCTATGAACAGGTTTGGAGAATATGGTGTAAAAAGATTATTGAATGGGAGAAGAAAGAAGGCATAATGACCAAAATAAAGAAAAAAAAAATTAAGAGAAAGGATCTGAAAAAGAAAGGAAAGGCAAGTCAGCAGAAAATCGAAGAAGAAAGAAAACTAGTAAAAGAAAAAAAGGACAGAATCAATGAAGAAACTAGAAAAACAATGTTGGAACTTGTCATAAAAGAGAGAAGACCTTTCTATTATGTACTTTAAGTAGTTAGACAAGTAGCCTACTTCTGCTTGAAGTAGTGCAGCAAGTTGCACTTAGGTACCCCTTGAGTGGCCAGGTGATGCTAGACTTAGTTGTTAGGTAAATCTATGTAATTGCAAAAGTAATTTCAAGAATCTTAATAAAGTACTAGCATGACTGCTTAAGTTTAAAAAAAAAAAAAAAAAAAAAAAAAAAAATTTAGTTATATATATTTTTCTAAAATTTTATATACTTAATAGATATAATTATTATCCTTTTCTGTTCAAGTTACATTATTTTTAGATGATATATGGTTAGATTCATTTACAGAACTGATTTGTATTAATCTTGGTTACCTATTTTTCAGTCCAATGATCATTAAAAGTATAATAAGATATAGGTATTTTTTATCTATAATCTACTACTTATTACTATATATTTGTTTTATAAATATATAATATTTATATATAATAGTACTGTATGTTTGGCATAGTGTTTTATTATACTATATATAGGCTGTTATACAAAACCTAGAGTTAATAAATAAGCAAAGCTTACTTAATAGTTATCTGATACTTTTGTTTTATTTTTATTAATTTTTTTATTGAGAATAAGCTTTGTTTACTTAATAGTTATCTGATATTTTTGTTTTATTTTTATTAGTTTTCTTTATTAAGAGTGAGCTTTACTTACTTAATAATTATCTGATACTCTTATTTGATTTTTATTGTTTCTTTTACTGAAAGTAGGCTTTGCTTACTCAATAATTATCTAATACTCTTGTTTTATTTTTATTAGTTTCTTTATTAAGAATAAGCTTCATTTACTTAATAGTCATCTAATACTCTTGTTTTATTTTTATTAGTTTTTTTACTAAGAATGAACTTCACTCATTCAATAGTTATCTGATACTCTTGTTTTATTTTTATTAGTTTTTTTACTAAGAATGAGCTTTGCTTACTTAATAGTTATCTAATATTCTTGCTTTATTTTTATTATTTTTTTTACTAAGAGTAAGCTTTGCTTACTTAATAGCCATCTGATATTCTTGTTTTATTTTTATTAGTTTCTTTACTGAGAGTAAGCTTTACTCACTCAATAGTCATCTAATACTCTTGTTTTATTTTTATTGGTTTCTTTACTGTGAGTAATCTTCATTTACTCAATAGTTATCTGATACTTTTGTTTTTTTTTATTAATTTTTATTTAAGGATTACAAATTCATAATATATTATTTCTTTATTTAATGAGTACTCAATTTTATTTTTTTTTAAACTAATATAAGAACTTGTTCAAAAACTAGTACATCTTTATATAATGTCAAAAAGCAATTTAAAATTATACTAGACTCTTATATAATAAGAAAACTTTTTACAAAATATAAACCAAAACAATCAAATTTCAAGAAAACAAAACCAAAAAAAAACCCAATTCTAATAGTAAAAAGAAATTAAAAGAAGTATTTTTATCTTAAGAAATTATTGTAAAAAATCAGAAATACAAAATAAAAGATTCATATAATGAAATTTATAATAATGATAAAAATTGTATTTGTAATTCTTGTTCTAAAAAATATAAAGTATTTTTAGAAAAAATTGAACAAAACAAAAAAAAAATAACTAAAAAAACTAAAGTATTAATTTTTGAAAAGATATTAAAAAAAAGTAATAAAATGATTATAAAGAATGACTTAAACATAAAATTGTATTATATTGCAATAAGAGATATTCTTACTAAAAAACAAAAAAACAAGGTTTGGAATTGGGTACAAGAATATATAAATAATTTAGATAAATTAGATAAAGCATTTTTAAAAACGAAACCTATGCATATCTTTTTTACTAAATATAAGAAACTTATATTTTTGATAAAACATTAGTTTGGTATTATATCAGAGAATATAAGTAAAGTTTAGAACCTATTATCAATTTTTATTTATAAAAATAATCTATACAAAACAAGTTATATAAAAGTTTGAGTATTTAGTAACAAAAAAACTTGATTTGACAGAGATTTTTTTTATTGTAGTTTTAGAAATTGCAAGGTTGTACAAAAAAAGTATTGTATATTTTATAGTAAAATATTTGTATTTATTTATTAATAAATCATTTTATTCAACATTTGATAGAACTCTATTTTGTAAATCTTTTGACCAAAACTGCTAAAAAGCAAAACACAGAAAAATTACAAAACCTACTAGGAAACAACATTTAGACTCTTAACAAAAAAGAAAAAGCAGTAAAAGTTATATTTAGCTAGAAAACAAAAACATAAGTAAAAAAGTTCAGAAGTAGCACAGCTTGAAAAAATTAAAAAATTTTAACAAAAAAAAAAAATTTTGTAGAAATTTTGGAAAATCCCTGTGATCTTGTTGTGAAGATCAATTTAGATTACATAAAAAGTACAAAAAATAAGCAAAATAAACAAACAAACATATATAGTAAAGTAGTTTACTAGAATAAGCATGTGACATAGCAACAATCCAAATAAAATAGCCAATGGCCAAAACATATAATGAAGATATTATAAAGCATATTAAAGATATAGAAAACAGAAATCACAGATATGTAGATTGTAAAATACTAGAGCAAGATCTTAAAACACCAACAAAAGGTCTAAGCAATATAGAACATATCACAAAAGATTTAGCAATCTATAACCCAAAACACATTACACCACAAGACTTGCTAGTTTACAACCAGGTATTAGAAACCTTGAAATTAACAGAAATAAGCTGATTTAAGAAAAAAATAATTGACAAGTAGGCAGAAAAGCTGAGATCAATAAGCTATAACCCAAGCTTATTTGAATACAATACAAACATGAAAGAAGGAAAAATATACTAAAAAGAAAGCAAAAGAGATAAGATAAGTATTTTAGTTGAAACTAACAAGACAAGAAAATCCATTAATAAAGAGCAGAACCAAAAAAAAAAACAATTCTGAAGAGTTAAAGCAGAGATTAAAAATACTAGAAAAGCAAATAAAAGGCTTAGCATTGCTATATCACAATATTAAACAAGTTAAGTCATAAATAATTTGGAATTTAAAAAAGAAATATCAACAGAAAGCAAAAGAACAAAATTAGAAACTATGGATATAGAAATAACAGAACAAGAAGAAGAAATAAACAGTGAAAAAGATAAAATAATGTTTCTTACAGAGTCAATTGAATATAGCTGATGGTCTTCAGGTAATTGAATATGTAATAAAAATAAGTTTTTTAAAGCAAATATGCTAACATATGCCTTGCTAAGAGAAATTAAAAAAGAAAGAATAAAGTATATTCAGTAAATCCTGAGAAAAAATCATTACATTAAAACAGTCAAAGAGGTATTCAAAAATGGAAATAATTGAATAGAAGTGGATTTTGACTATGAGCATAGTAGAGATGCAGCAATAAACAGAATCAAGAGAAAAGAAGAAGAATAACTAAAACTTATATCAGAAGAAAACAAAAACAAAACTCAAAATATGAAACAGCAAGAAGAGCATAACACTAAGAGAAAAAAAAAAAGAAGTACAAGACAAATAGAAACAAAGAAGAACAATAAAACAGAAGAGTCAAATGTTAAAAACAAGAAAAGAAAAAAAGAAAAATACAAAAACACAAGCCAAGCAAAAGCAAAAGTTAATAATACAAAATGCTTTCAGACAAAAGAAGATTTAAAGACAGAAAGCTATCTAATGATTTGAGACCTACCAGCAAATATCAATATAAAAAAGATAGAACACATATGCAAAAACATTAAAAATGCCAAAATAGAATGAATTAAGAGGTTCAAATACAAAGTTCTGACAATAATATATACTAAAGGTTTAAAAGAAGAAAATATTCCATAGGTCTTGCCAATTGGTACACATAAACTAATAAGAGTGTCCAAAGGCAATGAAGATTATAGCCTATGAGACCAATACAGTTTATATACATCAAAGTTACTAGAGCTTCTAGGAAATGCATTTGAAGTGCTGCTACTATAATGTTTGAGAAAAAGAAGTGCTAAGTTAATATATATACCAACAAACAGAAATAAAAATCAAAGAAAATCTGCAATAATTACTTTTGCATCAGAGAAGGAGGTGAAGTCAGTACAAACTAAACCAATAAAGTTTAACAATTACTTGCTATTTTGACAAAGTGAAATAAAAAAGAGAAAGTAGAATAAAGAAGAAGCTTATTATGAGAAGTGCATAATTATACATAATATAAATATAGACTCAGATGCAGAAGTGTATAAAAACAAGATTAACAGAAGAAAAGAAGATACAAAAAAGTTTAATAAAAATAAAAAGAAGCATTGCATATATTTAACAGAAAAAAAAGATTCATAGACACGAAGCCAAGACCTTTTGAAAAAAATTCTTGAAAGACTAGAAAGACTTAAAGTACAACAAAACAAGACAAAATGAAAGATAAAAGAAGATTTTGCTAACTGTTCCTAACAGTGATACAGTTGAATTAATAAGTATAGACCAGAAGATTAGAAAGTTTTTGCATAGTAAAAGGAGAATTTTCAAAAAAAAAAATATAGAGACATCTTTTGACTATAATAAGAAAACAAGAAAAAAAGAAAAAAAGATGATAAAAAACAAAGCATAAATGCCTAAAAGAAAAATAGAAACAAGAAAAAAAGGAAATAAAAATTGTATGCTACAATATCAATAAATTTAAAATAAGAGGATGAAAAGTAGAAAACCTTTTAGAATAGGTAGGAAAAGAAGAACTCACAATAGTAGAAATAATGGAAATGAACATCACAGTAAAAGAGAAAAAATTTTTACTGCATAGTTATAATACACAGTATAAGGAATATTGGACTAATATAGTAATAGACAAGAAAAAGAGCTCAGGTATAAGAATTCTAATAAATGAAAAGTAAAAAAAGCATATAGAAGCAGTTAAAAGAGTCAGTGAATATATGCTAAAGGTGAAATATATTTTAAACAATTAGAATTAATAGTACTAAGAATATACATCTTATCAAATGACAAGTTAATCAGTAAGAAAATTTAACAAAAAATCATAGAGATAATAACAAACAGGAAAAGATATACAAAAGTAATTATACTTGCTGATTTCAATTACACAGTAGATAACATACTAAACAGACAATATTCACAAACATCAAACTATAAAAAACTACCAATATTTAGCTGGCTCAGAAGACAAAACTTCATAGATTCATACAGAAACCTACATCTAACAAAAAAAGCATACATATAGTCAAATCAAGAGACAACAACAAAAATAGATTATATTTGACTGTTAAAAACACTTGTTAGGTCTATAGAAAGCTAATATTGAAAAAGCAGAAGATTTGACAAACAGTAATCATAAGATAATAACAACAAAAATATAAATAGAACACATAATCACAAACTGCAGTAGAGCAGAAATTAAACAAAAAGACCAAACAAGAACAATATACCTATATGAAGAAGCAAAACAAGAAGACTAAGAAGATTATGCAAGAGAGCTACAAAATCAGCTAGAATGGAAAAGAGTGTTAAAATGACTAGAAGATGATAACATAATAACAGAATATAGTACAAAGGTACTGGACCAAATGTAGGATGCAATAGAAGAAGCTATAATTGAAGTGACAAACAAGCAAATTCCAAAAAAGAAAATATTTAATACTAAATTAAATAAAAGACAAAATCAGAAAAAATAATGAGACACAAACACATCATCAAACTTCAGCAAATAATCAAGAAAGCAAGAAGTAAGAAGAATCAGAAAGTGGAAAAGAATAAAGAAATTAAAATAAACAACAAACTTCAAATAATAGGAAAAGAGTTAGGAGCAACATTGCCAAAACTACACAAACAGTGGTCAAAAGCCTAGATAAATGATATAAAAGGTTGGCAAAGAATAATTAAAGAGAAAAGAAAAGAAGAATGAGAATGAGTACAAAGAAAACAGATAGAAAAAAACATGAACAGAAGATGTAAAATGATTAGAACAGATCAAAGTTGAATAATTGCTAGTTTACAAATAAACTATACAAAAAGATTGTTTTAAACAGATTTATAATACAAGACAAAGAAGAAGTCAACTTAATATCAGAACCAAACACAGTTTTAAATGGTTTGGCAGCTTATTTTAAAAACTAATTTAGAAAATAGAAAACCGAACTTGAAGAAATAGCAGAAGAATGGAAAAGAGTATATAACCTAAAAAATTGGATCAATAAAATCTAATATAAAAAATAATAAAAAAGAATAAAAGAAAATAAATAGAAAAAATACTTAGAGAGCTTAAAGCAAATACAGCTCTAGGAATATTAGGCATAAGCTATACATTAATAAAACATGCAGAGAAGAGATTACAAAAGATTTTCAAAGCCTTTGCAAATCTGATTTTGAAAAAAAAAACATACTAAAGAAGTAGAAAATTGTGCAAATATATCTAATCCTAAAAGATATAGACTGGGGTTATTGCTTAAACAATATTAGGCCAATAGTATTGATTAAGACATTTAGGAAAATCATTATAAAAGTAGTGACAAAAAGATTAGGCAGAGTGTTCACAGAAAGAAACATACTCAAAGGACCAAATTTCACAGGCCTGTTAGGTAATTCAACAGAGCAACCAATATATATACTAAACATAATAATAAAGGAGGTACAAGAAAAGAATAAAGAAGTATGAATATTCTTACAAGATATGAAAAAAAAGCATTTGACTCAGTTCTATTAGAAAATCTAAAATGAGCCTTAAAAAGAATCAAAATTCTGCAAAAAACAATAAAATACATAAGCAATCTGTTTTGTAAATGGCAACTCAAAGTTATCACAGCTTATAGTCTAATAGGAAAAATAATAGCAGAAGATAAAATAGACCAAGAAGAGATAATCTTACTATTAATTTGATGTCTTTTCTATAATCTATTATTAGAAAAAATATAAGAAAATAAAACATTAGACTATAAAATAGAACAAAGAATTACAAAGAAAACATATAGTGATAATGTTACAAGTTATAGGCAAGCAGCAATTGCATATGCTAATAATACAACATGAATTGTGAACAGTGAAGAACAGATGTTAAGAACTCTAAGCATTACAAAAGAGTTCTTTAAAGCAAATAACATTGAAATAAATAAATCCAAATCAAAGCTTATAGTAATGAACACAAGAATGAGAAAAGAAGAAAGAAAAATTACATTTGGTCATAGTAAAATAATAGAAAAACTCAAAAACAAAATTGTAAGATCACTAGGAATATGGCTAAATAGCAAAATAAGAGAAGCACTGATCTGTAAAAAAGCAAAAAGAATAGTTAGTCAAACAGTTAAAGATCTGAGATACAAAAAGATGATAATGAGCCAAATTGCATACATAAACAATACAATAATAATTCCTAAGCTAGAATATCTCTTACAGCTAACAAAAATGTCAGAAAAGATAATTGATAAATTATATTAACCATTAATATGCATGGCTAAACATAAGTGCAATATGATGAGAACATCAAATGACTGCATAATTAAGCACAAAGACTTAGATAATTGTAAAATACTAAGTCAAGAAATAATAACTAAGCAAATAAGTAGTCTCTTCTTAAGACTCAATAGACAAGATAGTTTAAACAAATTAACAAAACTTAGAATAGCTTAAGGATGCCAAAAAGCAAGCTTAACAGAAAACATTTAAGACAATTAAAAAAAATAGAAGTTAAGAAGTTTTGGAAGAACAACTTAGCCTGTTGAACAATAGCTAAAGCAAAAGAAATAAGAATAAACATCAAAGCAGAAAAATCTTTATAAAAGATTTATGAATATGATAAACAGATAAGAGACATGCTAAAAACAAAAATATAAATAGTAAGCAGTAGTACAATAAATGAATAGATGTTATTATACTTGAACCAACTCATAGATATGAAAAGTGATAACTTAATTACATGAAAACAGCTCAAAAGTTTTCAAGGTTTGTTATATAAGAAAAAGAAAGCTAAGTAGTTTAGCAAAATAGAAGAAAAGATGTTAAAAACACAAGCAAGCAAAGAAATACAAGACTAATACAAAGTAAGAAGATACAATACACAAGCATTAAAGATTAAGTGGACAAAGATGTTTGAAGACCAAAGAAAAAAAGAATGGAATATTTATGGACTGAAACACAACCAGCAAGTAGGTAAAGTAATTAAGAAAAAAAAGAAAAAAGTGGTAACAGAGCATTGGTCAATACATATAGAAGAAGAAAGAATATCAACAGAAATAAGTATATGCAAAGGTTGTGAAAACAGTTTAGAACAAACAATAGACAAGTGTGAAAAATAGATAAGATGAAACCACAACATAAGAGTAATACCAGAGTTACTAATAAAAAAAGCTAACAATAGAATAAATGCAATGTTAGAGCAAATACTAGAAGATAAAATAATAGAAGAATAGAAAAGAGATGAATTGAAGTTATTAGAAATAAGACAAACAGAAGAATTAGAAATAGAACTGATTAGAAAACAAGAATTAAATAGCACAATTACAAATTAGTTAGTAGAGATATTGATATAAAACAAGAAGAAAGACAAAAAAATATAGTTTTTATACTGATAAAGCATTATACAAAAAGAAAGAAGAGAACAGTACAGAAAGAATGAGTATTAGTTGAATACAAATAGAAGAAGAAGAAGATTGGCCAGAAGAGGAAACTGCATTAGAACTTAAAGGCTGGCCTTTAGCAATAATAGCAGAATTGGCAGCAATATGAACAGCTATTCTAATAATGCTAGAAGAAAAAAGTGTAGAAGTATTTACAAATAGCATCATGGCATTAAGAAACATTAATAGAGCACTTCAAAATGTAAAAAAGGAAAGAATCTTAAAAAAGAAAAACACAATGTGGATAATAAACATTATAGGTCTAATCAAAAACAAGAACATTAGAATAGAAATAATTAAGGTTAAAAGTCATAGCAAAAATAAGTAAAATGATAGAACAGACTCTTTTGTAAAAAAAGAAGCAAAATGTCAAAATAAAATATATACAAATAAATTCAAATGTAATAGAATAAAGTACTATTTAGAGTGAAAAAACAAGAAAATTGACATATTAACAAGACTTCTATATAAAATAATAGCAAATATCAGAATAGGAGCTAGCTAGAGAAAGACAAATCCAATATGAATATTAGAACCAGAAACAGAAAATGCACTTCATAATTGGTCAAGTTTTTTGAAAAAAATAAACAAAATAAAAAAAGTTTATTATACATCAAGAAAACTTAGTACAAGAAAAGCTACAGCAATTAATTACATAATGGATAGCCTACCAATACTTGAGAAGCTAAACAAAAGAAGATTAGAAGTATATACAACAATAGAATATCAAGTATGCCAAGCTGGAAAAAAAGAGACTTAGACACATTTAGCAAGTTGTAGTGAACAAAAGAGTTTGTAGAAGCAAATTCAAAAAGTTGCAACAGCAACAGCATAGAATAGACTTAAGAAAGAGAAAAAAAACAGAATTCTATTACAAGTTCTTTATAAAGTATTATTTAGAGAAACAGAAGCTGAAAAAATCACTAACAGAAAAGTGCTAATAAAAGAATTTACAATACTAAAAGTAGAAAAAAGGTTGAAGTGACTTTTAAGCAAGCAAGTAACACAGAAGTGCATAGATATAGTCACAAGAACAGTATGGAACACCTTTTATGACCAAGTATAGAGAGTGCAATATAAAAAAATACAAGCTTAGAAGAAGAAGATCAATATAATAAATAAAATAAAAAAAGGTGTTTATGTAAGAGAAAAAACAAAGAAGATGATAAGGAAGAATAAATAAGCAAAAGAAGAAGAAAAAAAAAAAAAAGCAAAAAAGGCAGACCAAATAAAGAAAAAAGCTTTGAAAACAATAAATATGCTTGTCACAAAAGAGAAAAGACCTTTTTAGTATAGCTTTAAGTAGTTAGATAAGCAGTCTATCCTTAACTAAAATAGTGTGACAAGTTATACTTAGGTGCTATTAGGGTGGCTAAGTAATGCTAGACTTAGATGTTAGGAAATTCTAAGTAATTGTATAAGTATATAGTTTTAAGAATCTTAATAAAAAAGGTGTGGTAACCTAGTGAAGTGGATAGGTTGTTAACCTCCAAGTGGCAGGTCTAGAGTTCAAATCCCAGTGATGGTGAAAATTTGCAATTTTTTCTGTATTATGGCTAACTGTCTTCTGTGATTGGTTAGGATAGGATATCTGTAACCCATATCATACCAGCCTGACTAGAAAGTCTAGGCATTTGTGCAACATTGTACAAAAGAACACAAACTGGTACTAGGCGGTATAAATCCAAGATAAGTCCTTAGGCTGTATAAATCATAAGAACCAGATAAGAGGACAAAAGTCTATTTGGAAAACCTGAATAAAAAGGTAACCTGAACTTTTGATGATGCTACTGTAAAGACTAGACCTATGAAATGGAGCTAGAACTTGTAAAACCAGGCAAAGAGCCAGCCTTTGAGGAGGGGCTGAATGGAACCAACTAGGCTGCTGGAATTTCTAGGTTTTGGAGGAAAAGGTTATATGCCAGCAAACATGTAAACTAAAGGTATATAGTTACAACCTGCTTTTTTGAGCTATCTGGTTTGGGAGCTTGATGGAACTTGAATTGAATACCAAAGTAGTAGAGATATGTTGTGAAGTTAGTACCAGGGTTGGGGTGAACTCTACAAAGGCATAGCAGTTAAATAGTACATCCTGACTGCCAATGTTGGGCTTGACCATAGTAATATCAGGTCAGCTGTAAAAATAGGATACAGAAGATTCTGGAAGGTTTAGTACAAGGTCAAAGGTTTCCCATATGAGTGAACTGCTTTAAAGACTTATTGACCATGGCATATTTGCACTAGTATTGACCAGGGCATCTTGGTAGGTGTAGGTAGATAGGTGGATACAAGAACAGAGTGGTTAAATAGGAAACTTACAAGTAGGTTTCAGGTATGGCAGCTAGTGTAGAACCTTTGGGTGGACTACTTAAATTAGACAATAACTAAAGTTGTACAAGTGGCTAATTGTATACTCTTTCCATAGTTGCCCCCTGTGGTTATAATGCAATCATTAGCTGAATGTACTATCAATAAAATTCTGGATCGCAAGTACTCACCTTAATATTTAAAAAAAAAAAAAAAAAAAAATCTTAATAAAATATTAGTATAACTGCTTAAAATTTAAAAAAAAAAAAATCATTTTATCATACTTGATTCAAATTTACATTTTTGTCTTCTTAACTTAATAATATTATCTTTTATATTTAGGGTAATAACAAATATTAGGTAATATTTTTGGAAGTAAGGGGTTAGCCAAAATCTTAGATTACACAATCTATAATAATAGCTAATCAAAATTAAGAATTATCTAAATATAATTATAGTTATAATATAAAATAAATACACTTTTTGTATAACAAAATTAAGCAGTTTGATTGGTCTTAGATAGAAGAAAGGAGGTATGGTTTCTTAGTAAATAGATATTAGGTAATATATGTTATAGCCCTTATTCAAGATATGTTTTATTATTATTTTTTTTTTTAATGTTAATAGTAAGGCCATGCCTCTATCTTTATTGAATATTTAATTGAGATTTTACATAAAATACAATTCTGCTTTTAAAATATTATAG
>CAJVQA010008669.1:0-12766 GCA_910591915.1 Cetraspora pellucida
GAATTTTCAGGCGCTGAATCGATTTATTATAAGTTCAAAAGCCCGAAGTCTAGTTTTCTTTTAATAGTATTCAAATAAAAGACCATCACTTTGTTTATTGCTTTTGTACATTCTTATATAAGCCAGCTGTGCTTAATGGCCACACGTAAAATATTTTGATTCACCAACATGGTTCAGTCTTTCCGAAATCTTAGAGGATTTAATCTACGCTGTGTTTAACTTTCTCCAAGGGTTTTAGCTTTACTGGGAGTTTCGCCGGAGTTTCGACGTTTCGCCAGAGTTTCGACGTTTCGCCGGAGTTTCGCTAGTTTCGACTTTCGCCGAGTTTAGTTTCGACTATCGCCATTTACCAAAAATAGTTTCGCCAGAGTTTCGACGTTTCGCCGGAGTTTCGCTAGTTTCGACTTTCGCCGAGTTTAGTTTCGACTTTCGCCATTTACCAAAAATAGTTTCGCCTAACAACACTAGTCCAAACAAATCCTATAATTCAAAATATTCTTGCATATTGCCATCAATGCGGAAAATGGGTTAAAAAAGATAATTATTTATTGCCAAAAAGCAGCCGAAATAGGAAATTTTAATGGAATGTGTAATATCGGTTTTTGTTATCAACATGGAATTGGAGTTAAAAAAAGTCAATTATAAAGCATTTATTTACTATCAAATATCGAGAGACACCTATGGAATTAATTATTTCGGCCATTGTTATCGAGATGGAATCGGAATTGAAAAAGACGAACATAAGGCATTAATTTATTATCAAAATCGGCTAAAGTGAGCAATGCAATAGGAATGGGCAGTCTTGGATATTTCCATCAAAGAGGAATCGGTGTTGAAAAGGATGAACATAAGGAATTCATTTATTATCAAAAATCTGCTAAGACGAATAATGCTGACTCAATAAATAATGAAAAGGATGAAATAAGGCATTCATTTATTATCGAAATCTGTTAATATGGGTAATTCTAGTGGAATCGACAATCTTGGATATTGTTATCTAAAAGGAGTTGGAGTTAAAAAAGATAAACATAAAACATTCACTTATTATCTAAATATGCAGATATGGGTAATTCTAGCGGAATCAACAATCTTGGATATTGTTACGAAGAGGGAATTGGAGTCGAAAAGAATGAGCATAGGGCATCCACTTATTATCAAAGATCTGCTAACTCATACAAGGAATTGGGATTGAAAAGGATGAACATAAGGTATTCATTTATTATCAAAAATCTGCTAAGACGGATAATGCCGACGCAATAAATAATGTTGGATATTGTTATCAAAAAGGAATTTGAGTTGAAAAGGATGAACATAAGGCATTCATTTATTATCAAAAATCTGCTAATATGGGTAATTAGAGTGTAATATGCAACCTCGGAGATTGTTACAAAGAGGGAGTCGATAAGGATGAACATAAGGCATTCATTTATTATCAAAGATCTGCTGATATGGACAATTCTAACGGAATAAACAGTCTTGGATACTGTTATCAAAAAGTAATTGGAGTTGAAAAGGATGAAAATAAGGCACGCATTCGTTATCAAAAATCTGCTTATATGTGTAATTCTAGTGGAATATGCAACCTCGGAGATTGTTACAAAGAGGGAGTCGAAAAGGATGAACATAAGGCATTCATTTATTATCAAAGATCTGCTGATATGGACAATTCTAACGGAATAAACAGTCTTGAATATTATCACAACAAAGACTTAGAGAAAACCAATATATGGTTGAAAACGGAACATGTTTTTAATCTTTTAGAAAAAGAATCAGAATATGTCTCAACTCAATATGTCAATGTAAAGAAAATTGGAAATAATAGAAGATTATGAGCAATGTAAAAATAATACAAAGTGTGTGGCAGAATACGCGATAATATGTGACGATTGTCTTCATGAAGTATAGAAATAGAGTTTACTAACTGGTCAAGTAGAAATCTGCCAGTTGATGAATTTATTAGAAAAGCACAGCTGTTATTATCTTATAGTCGATATCCTGAATGGATTCCATATAATTACTTCACCGAAATTAAATATATTAATAAAGGCGAATTTGTTGCGACTATTTCTGCAAAATGGAGCCAAGGAGCTAAAAGAATACAAAATTTCAACAATAAATGCTATTACATTCGATCAGATCCCTGTTCGGTTGTTCTAAGGAAATTTATGAAATTGTCTTTACTTACAAATAAGCAGCTTCAAGATCGATCTGATTGTTGTTGCTTATATGGAATTACCCAAAATCCTTCGACATTAGAATATATGTTTGTAGAGCCCAAATATTTATGCTACAATTGTCTTCATAGAGTGTTAAAAAGCGAGTTAGAGAAAACCAATATATGGTTGAAAACGAAACATATTTTCAAACATTTAGAAAAAAGAATCAGAATATGTCCCAACTCATTATGTCAATGTGAAGAAAATTTGGGAGTAATAGAAATTGTGAGCAATGTAAAAATAATACAAAGTGTGAGGCCGAATGCGCGATAAAATGTGACGATTGTCTTCATAAAATATTAGAAAGAGAATTTGCTAACTGGTCAAGTGAAAATTTGCAAATCGATGAATTTATTAGAAAAGCACAGCAGTCATTACCATATAGTCAATATTTTGAATGGATTCCATATAGTTGTTTCACAGAAATAAAAGATATTAGTAGAGGCGCATTTGGTGTAGTAATTTCTGCAAAATAGAGTCAAGGTGCAAAAAAAATAATAGAAAATTCAACTAATAAGCGCGATTACATTCGATCAGATCCCTGTATGGTTGTTCTAAAATTTATAAAACAATCTTCACTTATAGGAAAACAGCTTCAAGACCGTTCTAGAAAATGTACTTGTAGAACCACATATCTATGCGACAGTTGTCTTCATAGAGTATTAAAAAGTGAGTTTTCTAACTGGTCAAGTGGAAATTTACTAATTGTCGAGTTCATTAGAAGGAAAGCATAGCTGTCATTATCTTATAGTCGAGGATTCCATATAATTACTTACTGAAATTAATAGAAGCGAACTTGGTGCGATAATTTCTGCAAAATGGAGCCAAGGAGCCAAAAGACAAAGTAATGACAATGAGCGTTATTACATTCGATCAGATCCCTGTGCGGTTTTTCTAAAGAAGTTTATAAACCAGTCTTTACTTATAGAAAAGCAGCTTCAAGATCGATCTGATTATTGTTGTTTATACGGAATTACTCAAGATTCTTCAACATTATAATATATACTTGTAGAACCCACAGTTGTCTTCATAGAGTATTAAAAAGTGAGTTTTCTAACTGGCCAAGTGGAAATTTACTAATTGATGAGTTCGTTAGAAAAGCACAGCGGTCGTTACCTTATAGTCAGTATCCTGAATGGATTCCATATAATTATTTCACCGAGATAAAATATATTAATAGAAGCGAACTTGGTGCGATAATTTCTGTAAAACGGACCAAGGAGCTAAAAGAATAATAATTAACGCAATTACATTCGATCAGATCCCTGTTCGGTTATTCTAAGGAAATTTATGAAAGAGTTTTTACTTACAATAGACAGCTTCAAGATCGATCTGATTGTTGTTGCTTATATGGAATTACCCAAAATCCTTCGACATTAGAATATATGTTGTAGAACCCACATATTTATGCGACAATTGCCTCCATAGAGTGTTAAAAAGCGAGTTTTCTAACTGGACTAGTGAAAATTTACAAATTGATGGGTTTATTCAACAAGAACAAATTCCATCTCCTTATATCCAGTTCCCTGAATGGATTCCGTACGACTCACTAACTAAAATAGAATCTATTGGCAGAGGCGGGTTCGGTGCTATATATTCAGCAAGATGGGGTAAGGGAATAAAATGGGTTTCCATAATAGACGGAGACAAATATTATACTCGATCTGATCCCTGTACGTTGCATTAAAACAATTAAAAAGTGGAAAAGACTCGTTCATCTTTTTCTTAAAGAGGTATATATTTTAAATATTCAATTACATAGAAATGTTCATAGAAATATTAAGTGAATTTATTTTAAATGCAGATTCAAGCTCAATTTAATTGCTGTCATTTATACGGTGTTACTAAAAATCCTTCGACATTACAATATATGTTCGTAATGCGCTATGCATCACAAGGTGATCTTCGACGATTCCTGCAGAAAAATTTTGATAAACTAACTCTAGAAAATAAATTAAGCATAGCACAGTCTATATGTATAGAACTTCAAAATATTCATAATAAAGGTTGGGTACACGGCGATCTTCATATTTTATTATTAAACGAGGAAGATGCCTTTATTTCAGATTTTGGACTATGTCGACCAGTGAATAAAGCGCAGATGGCTGAAAAGAAACTTTATGGAGTCATACCAAATATGGCACCAGAGATGCTTTGTTGTCAATCACCATATTCTCAGGCAAGTGATATTTATAGTTTAGGTACTATTCTATGGGAATTGGCTTGTGGAATTCCAGCATTTTCAAACAGGGTGCATGACGTAGATCTAATAACAGATATTTGTGATGGTCTTCGACCAAAAACGTGCCATTTTGTGCCTCCAACTTATAATGATATGCTAAGAAAATGTTGGGATCAAAATCCTTTAGAACGACCGACTATAGCTATGGTATTGGATTTGATTCGACTATTATGTACATGTTATAGGTATCATTAGAGATGGGAAAATCGATGTTTTTTTGAATCTACTGCGCAGCCTGCACAACCTCAGTCCCTAGAGACTTTTACTCATTAGGTTTCACGTTTATATATATAAAACATCTACTTCATATGTGTAAAGTTGGTCTCCCATCATTTTTAATTAATACTCCAAGGTTAGTTTAAACGTCAGTTTTTGTTGTTTTGCGTTTTTTTTCTGCATATCGGTGAATTGATGATTCTGGTCAAATTTGCAGGTCATTTGGCCAGATCTAGAACAAAACAACTTTAAATGGTGTCCAATGATCTGCAAGTTTGACCAGAATTATGAACGATGGATTCTATTAATCAGGTGATGCAGATCCGTTTTTCTATTGGGCCGATCCGAACTGATTTCCGATTGGTAATTCAAACCGGATTATAAAGCTGGCCAGAATTATGCTAGCTGGCCAGAATTATGAAAATTGCACTGCGCAGTGTCCCATCTCTAGGTATCATTTATATATAAATAACCGGCTGAATAATACAGAGAAATCGACCTTCAATGAATATGCAAAGAATATGAATGGGAGATACAGGATTTGAAATTAAATCAGGAATTGCTCAATTCGCATAATGCAACCATACCATATAATTTGATGAAACGGAAACCAGATATCCCTGTTCATCGGAATGCAGTATAAAAAAGTCGCGTGATTAGTATTAGCAGTGGATATATGACTCGTCAAATGATATAGCACTTCCACTACATTATGAAATTTCCGATATATAATAAATGAAGTTACGGTAAATTTGCTACTGATATTAAAATACATAATGATAGACTTTCAAAGTAATCAAATATAAAATGAATGATATGCTTATTCTTTAGATACTCCTTGTATTATATGTAAAAAAAATGATCATGGATTATTTTTTGTATTAGTTAAGCTTAAATAAAGAGCTTTGAAAAAATTGTCAGTTTGTCCCTTTTCTCAGCACCTAGCTCATACAATGTTTAAGGAAATTATTTAACTAAACCACAAAATTTATATTGTACGATGCATAAATTTACTTATGACAAATACTTCACTTAAAATCATGTAATATCGTTAGGTTTCATAGTTTAAATTAAAGTTTTTTATTTTATTTTAATTAATATTAAATACACAAGCAATATAATATAACCTCAAGATAATGAAATTATCACTAGCTTAGTTATATTTATAGATACAAATTCTACCTCGATTCAACGAAATCCCAGCCCAAAAGCTTCGTTATACTGAGATTATACTGTATTTATTGTTTTATTAATTATGTGGTCTTAAGGTCGTGGTGAATCTCTAATAAATGTCATAATAATAAGATTGAATTTTTCAAAAGATAATGGGCAAAGAATAAAGATACGTTTCCCAATAATTTATTCATGTACAGTCATCTTTCCATATAATCACCTCTCATACAATCACAAACTCTATATAATCACACAATTTTATGTTACCAATTATTTTATTATTAAAAACTTCTCTTTATAATCACAAATAGCTTATAATCGCTATCACATTTTTTTTGAATTAGTTGAACAATTTTGATAATAAGTCTACTTCTTTATAATCATATAATCGTAAATAATTTCTATATAGACAAGTCAAATATTTATTAATTAAATCGATCTTTATGCACTAAGTAAAGTTGTTCAGGAGAATAAAATACATATATTCTAAAGTTTTTATACAAATTGGTTAACCTTTTATTAGTATGTTTTTTTATTTTACATATGTGTGAATAGAATTAAAAATTTTAATTTTTTTTAGTAGAAATATAAAATAAAGAAGTGCATTAATAAAAATTTGACTGATTTACATAAAAATTTAAGAATAAATGAATTTTACTCTTATGAATAATTTTATTTATTGCATAAAAGTCGATTTACTTGGTAAATATTTGATTTCTATATATAACAATGATTGACAATTATATATAAAAAGTTTTTTAAAAAAGTTTTATATATAATCATCAATTGTTGTTATATATTGTTATCCTATATCTATTTCTTTTAAGATAATAAGTAACTAGAACAACCTTAGACAGTGAACACTTTTTGTAACCTCATTTGTTATTGTGTTATAACTAAATCAGAAGGTGTTTTATTTTAGAAAACTTAACAAAGAAGATTTAAGACAATTTGCAATTATGAAAGAGATTACAATTAAAAGTATATAAAGATACTAATAACTGTTTAATTTGAGTAATATAAAGTAATAATTTATTAGTGAAAGAGTATGAAGACTCAATATTGAACTTGGGGTTCACATCTGTTGCTTTTATACTTTTTGACTATATAGTGAATATAATAGCTTATATCTTTTATATATACAAGATATTTTATAACTACTATTAATAAAATAAATAAGATATGTTTGATATATAAAATAAATAAAATAAATAAACTAAATAATATATATAAACTAGATATAATATAAAATATAGATGCTTCAAAATGCATAAATGTTATATATGTTATATATATGATATTTCATGCAGTCATCTTCCAACCAATCAGATCACAGCTTTCTTATTAATTTAGTTATTGGATTTGATCTTGTGATCCTGTAATCAGAAATGAATAATCTATACCTCATTAGAACTGTCTCAGTGAGCTAATTCGAATAGTGATAGTTTCATCAAATTCTGTTTAGTAATTCCAAAGTTATAATTATTTTTGTAGGTTAACAATATAGAAATTAAATATTTATTAGATAAATTGATTTTTATACAATAAATAAAGTTATTTGGAAGAGTAAATGCATATATCTTGAAATTTTTATGTAAATCAATTAAATTTTATTAATGTACTTCTTTATTTTATGTTTCTATCAAAAAAAATTAAAATTTTTAAGAATTAATATATTTATAGCTATAGGCTATTGTAATCATAACTAAAATAACTATGTTATTTGTTCTTAGGATTAGGTTAAGATAAGGATAAGATGCAAGTAAAAATAGATATTTTATAGTAAAATTTTGTAAGAATATTTTTTTGTTAGAACCTAATGAATAGTTTCATATATTTAATTTTGAGTTATAAACAATTTTTAATAATTTTTAATAAAAGTAAATGTTTATTTTAATTTTTTCTGATCATGTTACATTACATTTGATCTTTAAAATTGGTTAGCTTTTATGAAATGTAATTATAGTAGTCATAGTTACAAATATAATACTCCAATTTTTAATTCTATTTATATATATATAAAATAAAAAAGCATACTAATAAAAGATTAACAAATTTGTATAAAAACTTTAGAATATATATATTTTATTCTTTTAAACAACTTTATTTAATATATAAAGATCGATTTAATTAATAAATATTTGACTTGTCTATATAGAAACTATTTATGATTATTATATAAAAATTTTTAAATGAATTTTTATTATATTTTACCTTTATATAATCACATATATTTATAAATTTTATATAATATGATTATATAGAAATACTTTTATTTAGTCACACTTCTATACTATCACTATATTAGGATGTGCCCAACTGTGTAATTATTGAGAAGGACAACTGTATTAACTCTTTAATAGTTCGAGGCAAAGTTAATATTTCAATTTGTATAAGTATTGTTAGACCTGAAACTCGTGATCCACGAGTGGGCAATTTCATCGTGGATCTTCACTGTTCGACCTCAAGTCATGCTCCCTAGAGTATGAAGATTTCTTACCATACTTGGGATAACTGCTTATAATGATTATATTGATTATATTGCTTATATTGATTATAATTATTATAATCAATACAAGCATTATAATCATTATAATCATTATAATGATTATCAGCACCCTAAAAATAAATAGAGAATTAGTTATAAATAACATGTAGTTTCATCCATATAATAAAGCAGATTTCCCTACCTGACAAAATAAATCGAAATAAGGGTTCATCTATGAGTGACTGTAGAGAACCATAAACCTAACCTGAAATAGTAGTAAATCCCACCCTAACAGTCCAGTAATTCCCAATGTAGTATAGAATACTATAGTATTAGAAGAATTAGAATGATAGTCTTGATGTAGTGTAGACTATCTAGGATAAGCAAGACCCAAATCGAAATCACTTACCAAATCTACATGCCTCTTTTGCCCGAAAGCCATTTGAACATTACACGAAGCTGACCTTCGATTAGCGACAGACTCACTGATTTAGGATATCTCAGTATATATCTGGGTTGATATTTTCTCACAAAATTATAGTAAAACATAGTAATTTAAAAACATATTAAATTGGATTAAAGTATTAACTCTAGTTCATATTATAATAATAAATATTACATTTATATCATCTTACATATATCTATCTATATTCTAACTTTATATAATAAATTCTTTGTATATAATTATTAGTTGTAGGCTTCTTTAAGTAAGATTACCTTTCATTTTTTAAATGATAAACATTTTAAAAATTTTGTAATTTGATTGGTTAATTATTACGGACAATCATGGGTAGATAACCAATTAGGTCTATGAGCTAACTTCAGGTAGGACTGTCCTAAATAAGGAAATGATGATCCTGATCATGCATATCATCATGCATATAGATTCAACCAATTAAAATCGTGAATAGTGACTATAATCTTTTATATTCATAATCGAATTTGACTTTTTTTTTGTTTTGAAATTTAGATGCATTTTACAAGATCGAATATAAAATAATACTTTACAATATAAATTAGATAATGCACATATTACAGATTTGGGGCTTTAATGCGTGGAATTTTGATAAAAATTTGATTCTTTATTTATTAATTTTTTATTTTATTTTTAATACAATTACATGTGAATTTTATGATAATTAAGGGTCAATTTCAGAAAGTATTTGATAATTAAAGAAAAATTTTTTTATATTATTTAATAAAATTTTTATTTCAAGATCTATTTAATATTTAAAAAAGTTTTTTTTGTATTTTCTAATAAATTATCTGTCATTTCTGCATTACCCATTACTATTTCAGCATCGTCTGATTCATCTTCAGTACTTTCAGTATGCTTATCCATAAATTCTTTTCTATTTAAATCTTTCATCATACTTTCCCTCAGCGCTTCAACATTAATTTTAATAGCATCCCAAAGATAACCTAAACAAATTAAGTACTTAAAATTGCATCTTTGTAAGCAACAGTTATGATAGCCATGCCCACATGCAAGAACGATACTGTTATCAGAATAATTAGTGTAGTTAGTACAATCACAATATAAATAATCATACAAAATGCTTATATACAGTTTTCTGGAGATAATGAAGCCTCTTAAAAGGTGACAATTAGTTATTTCATAGCCTAAAAAAGGCAAATTATATGTATTAATATCATCATTAGATGAACTTATAATCAAAGGATACAAATGGTGCACTTTATATATCTTCATAAATACTTCTAACAGAACCATAGCACATTTTTGGGATAGCATGTGTAATGTCTTCGGTTTGTAAGAATACTTTATTGAATTCATGAAATATTGATGAAAAGAGTTATCTTCTCAATTTTGGAAAAGAAAGTATGCCTTTTTCTGCAATTAATCCACTTTAAAAAATTTAGGCATGCATCATCGAATGATACTATGAATAGTTTCTACAGAACAATTATTTAAAGATGCAAGATTATTAATAATCATATTCATCATTGGATGTTTAGTATTCATCCAAAAAAATACATCAAAAAAAAATATTAAAGGAGCACGTTTATAATTTCTTCGATCAAATTGAAGAAACAAATTACTCCAACAATGTAAACAAGCTTCTTCATAAGCTGCCCAGTTGCCTTCCCAATGGTGCACCGCATAAACATCAAGAACTAAAGAAATTAAATTACTTAATAGATCAGTTAAATATAGAAATTCTATATTCTTACAAGTACTTCCAAACTTCGAATAAACTATATCAGATATATCAAGCTATGCCATATGCATAATATGGAGAATTAAATCAATTCACCATGGCCATAGCTTCTTACCAAGATTCTTATTTTTTCCGAATATGCTCTTGTAAATATCATTAAATAGAAATGAATTTTTTTTATAAACTAATTCACGACTATTTAAAGACACATGGAGAGGTCCCATAATTAGCATGAAAGACATAACAAATAAAAGAATTATTTCATTTTCGAGAAGAAACTGATGCACAATAGCTTTGTGAATAAAGAACTGGCCAGGCCAATCCGCAATAATGAGGATTATATAATTGAAAAGATATTCTTGCATCAATTCTTGATTATATACAATTTGAAGAGCTTTTGTATAATTTTTCATCCTTTTTAGATTGCCTTCAATAAAATTAAAAAGAATAGTGTTTTGTATATGTCGATCACTCTTTTTTTCTACTAACCTGTCATTGTAAATGTGCAGTGTTAGTCTTTCAATAAGCTCATCATCAGAACACTCACTTCTATAATTTCGACAACATTATAATAAGGAATACCAAGGTTCATGATGAACCATTTGTCATGATGTTTTATTATCAGCTAACTATTAATAATTTTCAGATTGAGTGCCCCGTTATGTAGTATTACTAATATAGAACATGAATTAGCAACAATTGTTGCTATGTGTGTTGAACGAGAAGTACTTGTAGAATCAGACTGCTATGAAATGTGAATATTGTAATAGTTATCAATATTCAACACAAAAGCTTTGTCTAAATTTTTTAAAAGAGTATTTTCTATATATTTCTCATAGATGTCTGAAATTTGCTTTTTCTTTTAATCAACTGATATTGACATTGTGGTCATACCAAGCTTTGTCATCATATCTAAGTCTTCATTACTTGTACCTACAGAATCTAAATAATATGCTATATTGAACTTAAAGAAATTAAATTTAGTATTATTTAATGATGCAAAAAGATAGCAGATATGAATTATTAATTTTTTCATATAATTCATGGTTAGCTCATTATGTTCAAGTAGTCTAGCTACCATGTAAAGTTGATCAAGAAAATTATCTAGAAGTTTATTATTTTGAAATACTTCTTGCAACTCATTATATGAATAAATGGGACCTTCTTTTTTTTTATACTCTCTCTTATAAAGAATTCTTGTCATGGCTTCAATTGCTTTGACAAGGTCGATCATACCTACTCCCTCATTCATGATCTCAATACCTTCCATTGTAGTTTCTACATCTTTAGTTTTAACTTCTTCATTATCTATAATTACAATTTCTTCACTAGCAGTTATAGTTTCTTCAGCTGAAACTTTTACCCATTTAATGCTTTTTCTTAACGGGTTTTCAACATAATGCATATAACACAAGTTACATAAAAACTTACCTTCCTCATACCTTTCTCTTATTAAACCTCTACTTTCAACTTCTTTCCATTTTTCATTTTTCAAGGCATGAAATTTCTTTGACACAGTGGCCTTACATTCCATGCATTTCTTATTGTCAGCCATAATTTTGTTGAGAAAATTGTAATATGAAAGCTGTGGGATTAACTGGGATTAAGAAAATATGTTATATAGCAAGGTGAAAGCTTCAAGTTTGCTTAGTAAACTTAACCTGTTTCACAAAAGAGATAATCTAACCGAGCTTCTGAAAAAAGTATTGTAAAACATATAAAAAAATTTTTGAATCAATTGAATCGCTTGTGTAATGATCTGCAAACTCGGGGCATACTCGGGACGGCCCTACCTCGGTGAGCTAACTCATACAGGGGGATCCCAAAATTCTGGGTCAGAATACTTCAGAATCATGATCTGCAAGGCCGGAATTAACTAATTTTGCCCAAGATCACTAAAAGTTTTACTAATAAAAACATAGCTCACTCCTTAAGTAAAACTGCCCAGCTGATAATTTTGGCCCAAGAATGGTTAACTTGTATTACTAAATGCTGGATATCCTTATGTCCAGAAAATTCTGAGCTGCTGGCCAAAAGAATATGGGTCGTAGTATCTCAAAAATTCACCATATATCTAACATTGACAATTGTGTTCTATAAGTAAAATTTCATTCTGAAAACTTTTACTTAGAGGTCGGAAGTTAGTTATTATAGTATATTTTTGTGTTATTTACTTTTTTTTTTACAATTTCTTATGTTTTTCGCGTTTGTTTTGTTACACAAGATCCTGTGATTTTATTGGATCCGGATA
>CAJVQA010008670.1:0-12765 GCA_910591915.1 Cetraspora pellucida
AGGAGGAGAAAAGTGTGCTGAACAACTTTACTTAAGAGGTCAAGTAAGGTTTATTTAGTAAAAAGTAGAGAAATGATCAAATGTTTTTTTTGTAATTTGGTATAAATGATCTACAGAGAGAGTTGCTTTTGGGGAATGTTGGTTTATGGTCTTTGTAAAAACTTGAATTCAAAATTACAATATATAAAAAATAGTAAATATAATATATATTATTATAAAGAGTTTATTAAAACAACTTTAATTAATCAATTTAGATATCCAATTTACTAAAGAAAAGATAATAGGACAATTAAAAAAGGACAATATATTATTGATAATAGATAAGTTGTTTCTTACAATTCATATCTTTATCAAAAATATAATTGTTATATTAATATAAAGATATGCTTAAGTATTCAATTAATAAGATATGTATATGAATATATTTATAAAGGATCTGATTAAGGTATTATTAAAATTAGAAATCCTAAAAATGAAATTAAAAAATATATAAATATAATATTTGTTTTTACTATTAAAGCATATTGGAGATTATTCAATTTTGGCTTACAAAAAAGATTATATAAAATAAAATGATTACTAGTTCATTTAAAAAATTAGCAATTTATTATTACTAACTAAAATGAATAAATATCTATTATTTTGGCAAAATTATTTAATACAAAATTAATAAGATATTTTAATATATGCAATGCAAATCAAAATAATCCTAATATAATAAGTTTATGATATATTAAGAATAAGCATATAGATTATTTTTATATAGTTATATATGATATATTAAAATTTTTATCTATTTACAAATCGATTAGACAACATCATCTCTCGTAATAATCTTCTGTTAAATCTAATTTTTGCAGCTTCAAAAAACTTCTCTACACATCTTCCTATACAAATTTTACATAATACAATTGAATATTATAAAACTACTAACAAAGAAGCCTAGATTCTTTTTCAAGATATGTCTAAGACTTTTAATAAAATTAATATAACAAGACTTCAAGATACTTGTAAAAAAATAGGAATTCCTTTAATAGGAATTAACCTAATTACAGAACTACACTCTCATTGATTTGCTAGAGTAATTACTACTTACAGCCTTACCTCACAAATACCAATTAACTCTGGAATTGAATAAGACGAAACATACTCAGCTCTTTTATGAAAAATTTACTATAATCCTATACTTTACTTTATTTAAAAAAAAATACCAAAACCACTTTTAAAAATCTTATATCAATTCTCTATTGATATTATAACAAATATAACATCCTCTCCAATAATAATTCTACTATTGACTTTTATAGATGACACCATCTGGCATTGTAAAAGTACAAATATAATGCAAAATATTATAAATGATACCTCTGAATTATACAAATTTAATAATATAGAAATTAACACTACCAAATCAGACCTTCTTTAAATTAAACCCAAATTTTTACTAAATCCAACTCCTACTCTTTCAATGAATCAACAAAACATTATACCCAGAAAACTACAAGATATAATTCAATATCTTGGCATTTTTTATGATAGCCAGAGATCCTCTAAACCAACTCTTAACAAATTCAAAACAAAATTGAAAGCTTTTTTACTCTTATCCGACACAAAAAAATTACATTCTCACAAATTTCATTATTTTTCAACTTAATTCTTCAACCTTCATTAGAATACCTACTTTAAATTATTCCAGTTCATACAAATACACAAGCTAAATTTTCTTGTCTTTTTATTATTTATACTAAAAAAATGCTCTCTTTAGCAAAAAACACTAACAATATAATCCTTACAACCCATTCATCTTTAATTTGTTGACCTTCAACAACATCATTTAAAAAGTCAGTGCAGCTAATACTGAACAAATATTTAACATACTACCAATTTTTAAAAATATAGGCATCCAACAAATTAAAGGATGGTTTACCAAAATATGGTCATCTCAACTTTCATTAAAAACTTTAACTAACTATTATCAAAAATTGCAAAATTACACTTTACTTTTTCATCTTTCTCAACTAGGCTTAAATGATATCTTACTCTCAATAATCTCACAAATTACACCTTTTCTTTTATCAATACCAAAAAATACTCATACTATTTATAACATTCTTTCTGTCAACCTATCTACATCTACTATCAATAGTCTTAAAAATAATAAAATTATCTTTTTAGAACAAATCACAACTGCAAATAACAAAAATATTCTCACATAGAACAATATCTACTTATGCACAAACAAACCTAATAAAGATTGTAAACCAAAATGGTTTACTCAAATTTTACATCTAAACCAATCTAATATTACAACCCAAACTTGGCCTTATACAAACCTTCCTACTATCATACTTTTCTTAATACAATTACACTAATATTACCACCTTCATTCTCAAACTCTTACTACTTTTATCGTATATATTACACAAATAACCAAACACTATATATTTCTCAACAAACCTCTCACAACAATCATCATTCTTTGAAATTTCTATGTTTATTTCAGGTTTCTCACAACTACTACCAACTACAAACCACTCAACACCAAATTTTCACTTATTTTTTCTAGCTTATAACTCAGCCATCAAATCAAAAGATTCAATAACTATTCAAATTAATTTTAGAAAAATCTTAGCTCTAACTCAAATACACAGCACTACTATTACTCAATCATCTCTATCAATACAACCACAAATATTTCTTTCATTATATGAAGCCCAACTTATTCAACAATTTATTAATATACCATCATATCAAAAGCAACTAATTGATCTAAATTATCTTATTTTCCAATTTAATACAGATGAACTACACTTCTATATTGACAAATCAATCAAAAATCTTCAAACCCCAGAAACCAATTGTGATATAGGATGAATTTGTAAATATAATACATCCATAAAATTCAATACATCCTTACAATCTTACTCTGACTCAACCTGTAACAAACTTGAAGCAATCATCACTCTCTTATTTACTATTCCCTCTAATATTCTCTTAAATATTTATATTGATAATATAACTGCAATCAAAAATCTTAACTCAGTCACTAATTCCAAACCTATACAAACTAAAAACTAAGACATTATTCACTATATTAACTATCTTAAACAACTTAAAAACATTACTACTACTCTTCACAAAGTAAAATCACACTTTACAGACTTCTTTTACAACCAAGCAGATTCACTTGCCAAACAAGGAACTACAAAAAATGTTTTCAAAATTAACAACTCAAAATTCAATACTCCAAACCATTTTATATAGAATGACTATCTAATTCCTATCAAAGTTTGCTCCTTTATCAAAAACTTTATAACTATTTAAGAAATCTTTAAATGATTAAACTTAAAATTCTTTCAAAATATTACAAACATTAAATAGTTTCTAAAATTTAAAATTATCTTCTCTCTTGAAAATAACTTACAAAAATACTCTTTTCATATCAAGATACTTACTAACAATCTACCTACTATGCAAAATCTTAATATCCATTACCTATATCTCTATACTATTCCAAATTGTTCTTGCTATACAAATACTGAAGATATCCCTATTTATTTTTATATTCTAGTAATACTACAAACATTCTACAATTAATCAAAAATACAATACAAGATACTCTAATATTACTAAAAATTACTGACATAACTTTAACAATCTTACTAAATATTCTTCTAAATTTCACACTTAACATACCAAATTCTTAATTCAAATATATTTTATATATCATTACTAGAACCTTCACTTCTACTATTTATGAAAATATCAAAATACTTATTAACAAACAAACTGATGCTCTCTTACTTCAGCTTTCAAATGATCTGTTAAACTGGTTTTATTAAGATCACTGGTTTATTTGCAACATATACCAACACCAATGGGAAATATCTCACAATATTACATCCAAATCTAAACACACTAAAATTTACTTACCAGCATTACCAAATTCTTCAAATAATATAACAATCTCTTTTCAAAATATAAATATTAACACTTTTATTATCAAATGGCTTACACAAGGCTACTACTAACTACCTGTATTTAATAATGTTCAGACAATCACTTGAAGGTCTCCTTCAATCTATCCTAGCTAGAACCTAATTTGAAATAGTTAGCAATAGCACTCACAGGAAATAGGAGGCATAATGTCACATTGGATGCCAATTTGTAGCACAAATGTAGTTTAGAAATCTTTAATTTTAGAATTTATGATTCTATATGTAAAAAAGTTTCTACTTGAACATTAAATAAATAAATAAAAAAAAATATATTTTTATCTAAAATTGCTATATGTTATTAATAAAACTTTTTTATTTTTTAATTAATTAATAAAAAAATTTTATAATATTATAAATAAAATTATTTATCTATTATAGTAAAATTTTGATATAATATAATATATAACTCTTTTTGCAGATCACTTATACCAAATTTTTACTAAAAATATTTAATTATTTCTAAATATTTTACTAGATTAACCTTATTTGTACTATTAAGTAAAGTTGTTTAGCACACATTTTTGCTCCTAACTGGCCAAGTTTTAAGTTTTAACAACCTTGGCTATTAATAAAATTACAAAAACTAATATTTTGGTTTTTATTTATTTGCTTAAAATTTACTAATTAAATATACTCTGTTCATTATTACTTATTTATGCAGCTCACCAAGGTGGACATTTTTATATATATTTTGTCTTAAACAAACAAAAACTCATCAACTTATTCACAAAAAAGCAAATACTAAAATCTGTTTTTGCAGGTTTTTTTATTAGCAATTTTAGAAAAATTTGCAAGGGTGCCCTAAAAATTTACTTTTCTGTTATCTATTAAAATTTTTTAAAAATTCAATCATCTTTTCCAAATACTACACATCTGTCAGATTTTTTCTAACTAGTCTAAAAACTACAAACCAAAAAAAGTTCTTCTAAAAAACCTATTTTTAATTATTTTCTGTGTAACAAAAATTTAAGTATTATTATTGGTTATACAAGTTACATAGGTCACAATACTTGTAATAGTTATAGTAATATCTCTAAGAAATACATATTATTCCTAGTAATATAATTATTTATTAAATTCTTAACTAACAAAAATTTAGAAAACTTTTTTTTATAACAAATTTGATTCAATTACAAAATGCAAACTCTCTTAAACTCTGAATCTGACTCTGTCAATTTTGACTATTTTTATGTAACTTTTTTAAAAGTTTTGGTATTAGAGTTTATAAAGAAACCAAATTATCTTTTTGTTTAATTCCTACTGACAGACAACCAAACCACTGCTTTAACATTGAACTTAGAGGCAATACCAAATGTTAAAAGCTTCTAAAACTAGCACTATAGTCACTTGCATCTGTGTCAAGTTTCATATCAACTTTGTTTTACAAAAAATTTAATATATGAACAAACTCAATTTAGACAAGTTACTAAAAAATCCAAAGTGAAAAAACTAATTACAACCAATATTGCTGAGTTTACTGAATTTGTTTGACTATTTACAACTGCTTTACCTTCACTATCTATATATCAACATATTTTTTTTTTTTTTTTTTTTTTTTTTTTTTTTTAAATATTAATAGTGAGGCCATGCCTCTATCTTTATTGAATACTTAATTGAGATTTTACATAAAGTACAAATCTACTTTTAAAATATTATAGAAAGAATAGAAGCTCAAACTAATTTATCTGTAATCTAAACTAACCAGAGTGGTCAAGGCTTACTTAAATTTGAATATTAGTAATAATATATAGGAGATTGGTTTGATATTTAAACTATTGGATATATTAAAAGTTAATTTTGGAACTAATTGAATTAGAAGAAAGAATGTGTAATACAGAAAGAACAGAATTTAATAATGAATTATAATTAGAAAGTTAGGCTGTAGATTTTAAAATACAGTAAAGGATCCAAATTTGTAATGGATTTGTTAATTAAGATAAAGTAAAAACTTTATAGAAAGTGTAGTAGCTACTTTTTTGAAAAACAAATTTGCAATAGTGTCAATAAGTTTATTTGGTATTAAGCCTATTAGAGTTAAGAAAATTGATAGTACATCAGATCTATTATAAATAAACATGCTGTGAAGTAGTTTAATTTAGTGGTATAAGCTAGTTATAGTATTAAGTGTAGTATCAAGTATATTTGAGTTGAAAATATATTGTAATGAGATATCAATAAACCTAAGTAGTAGTTGGTTAGATAAACAAGTTGTTCAGTAAAAGTGTGAACTAATTTGGTAGCATTAATAACAAATAGGTAAATATAAAGGATAGCATTTATGTAGAATATGTAAAATATAAAGTTCATCTAATAGAATTTTAATTCTAAAAGATTTAAAAATAAAAGACTGAAAGCTGTAAGAAAACTTTGAGATTTTTTGATTTTTGTTAATATAAAGCCAGATGGCTTGTCAGTTAACTTAGTTAAGAATTTTGTGCTATTTTTGAAAACAGTTTTGTGTTATTTAGAGTGCATATATATATGCATAACATATTGTATGAATGTTATGATAAGTAGGTAACTCTAAGAGAAAATTTTCAAAGATTAGAGTGTAAGCTAAGTTGTAAGTATTATAAGATATAAAAATAAGGTATGGCAGGTTGTAATAGTTATATACTAGTTGGTTAGCAAGATTGTTATATTTGTTATCTTAATGAGCAATAACTTTGTAAAAGATAATATAGATATTATATAATTTAATGAAATTTATAAGTGTATTCCATAGTGAGAAATATAATGTATAAATATATAATATAATTGTTGTTGAGTTTAAAAGATTGTTGTATTTAGAAATTACAGATTGTGAGTTTGTATATATATTTATAGTACAGTTTCTAAAAACAGTAATGAAAGCTGATAAAATAGCAATAAGCTTTAACTTGAATAAGCAAAACCAATATTTAGTTTGAGCTTGGAAGATATGAAGTATAGAATTATTTGAAACTTGAGCCCATCCAATACTCATTGAGCATTGTGAAGTATTCAAGTTTATGACTAAGCCATTTGTATAAAAGTAAAGTTCTAATAAGTTGAAGTTATAATTAGTAATTTGCTGAAGGTTGTTTGTAAGTAAACTGTGTTCAAAGATATTTAGAATTGAGTATGTTGTAATAGCAATATTAGAAGAATTTGGAGTTTGAATAGAATGTCTAATTCTAATAGAATATATAAGGTTAAAATAGTTAGCATTAAAGTTAAGAGTTTTGTTATATATATTAACTTGACTATAAAATTTAGTTGAGACATTAATAGAAATAATAATTATGTATTTGTTAGCTATTGTATGAGAATTAAGATAATAGTCTAAGAATGTATTTGATTGAATAGGTGAAAGAGAATAGAGATAAGTAAATTGTAATTTAATATGACATTGCCAATAAGTTATAAAAACAGTTCCAAATGGTGAAGACTGTCTTTTAGCTTTGTTAATAATAATTTGATTATTAAGAACTATAATAAGCCATGGTTTTTTTCATGAAAAAAAAGTCCAATTGTATAATTATAATAATTTGTGTTAGGTAAGTATAAATTTTGATAAAGAGTACAATTGTAAGAATGACTTGTAACTTGGTTCTCCAAATAGGTGAACCAGAGTAGTTGTTTGCCTTTGAGAATTTTGTTTATATATAGAGAAATATGTTTTCAGTCTAGAAGACATAAGTTATCAAATGTGATAAGTTGATCTAAATATAAAATGTCATAATGTCTAAGTTGTTTCTTGAATATTATATATTTAAAATATGAGAAAAGTAATAATTTAAGTGAAATAGAGTCCTCTTGAATAGTGCATAAAATGTTGTATAGTAGATTAGATATAAACATAATGCCAAGATGTTTAAAGAGCTAAATAATCTTGAAATTAACTATATGTTTGTTGGAACCATCAATAATAAGATTATTATATATTAGAATATTGGTAGATAGCTATAAATTATTTTGAAGTTGCTAAAGTCTAATGCAGATACTTATTTCCAAAAAATTAGATGAATTAAGTCTTTTAGTAAAATTTGTAATATGGTGTTGTAATTGAATATTTTATATATTATAAATATTGTAAAGTTGAAGATGAAGTAGTGTACTTGTAAGGATTGTGCAATTGAGTTTAGCCTTATTTTTAACAAGTTCAATATGGCTTGTAAAAATTTTGTTACTGTGTTTTGACTAAAAATGATATTATGAAGATGATACTTAATTGTAGGAATAATAACAGTATTAATTATATATTATGCATGTGTATTAGTAATTTGTTTAGTGCTTGCAATTTTAATAAGATGTAATGACTCAGCAGTAATAAGTTTGGTTTGTTTAATTTGTTTGTTGTTAAGTATGAACCAGCATTTAAAAAATTTAAATAGTTTATTTGATGAATGAAGGTTTAGAGAATGATTATTATATATAATAGAAGTATAGCCAGTTGAGGTGTTGTTAGTTGCTAATAAGAACTTGAGAGGGTTAATTTGAATATTAGTTATGTTGAAGAAAGATTTGCTATTGATAGAATTTGTAATAGCTCTTGTTGTAAGGATGTGACCTATAGAGTGTCATCTATATAAGCAAGAACTAAACAGTGTGAGTTAGATTTGTTATATATTTTATATTTAAGATTAGTAGAACAGAAGACTTGTGTAGTATAACCTTTAAAATTGTTATAAATATACATAATAAGTGGGTTATAATAAATTCTCTACAAAAGTGAAGTAATAGTTTTATTCTGATCAATTTTATTAAGTACTAAATATAATGAGATAAGACCAAGATTTGTAATAACTTGATTTTGTTGATTAGTAAATGAGCTGATAATGGTATTAGTAATAAAGTTAGATAAGACAAGGCATTGGAGAGACTTTTGAAGTAGAGTTAGATTAACAGAATCATATGCTTTGCTCATATCTTAAGACATAAGCCAGATTGGTTTTTAATTATATAATACATTCTTAATGAGGTTGTTAAGTATATGAATAGGTATAGATATACTGTTATTAGATAAAGCTATATAATTATATAGTGATAGAATAGGATATTGTGAGAATATAGTACTAATTCTAATAGTAATAATTTTTGTATACACTTTTCAGATGTGTTCAATGAAACTTATAAAGTGAGTAAAATTTAAGTTACCATTAAATGTATTATATTTAGGAATAGAATATATTTTGCTATGTTTTTATTATTTAGGAATCTGACTTAAAATATAACAGCAATTGAGTAAAGCAATAATAGCTTTAATATAGATAATATTTGCATGTTTAAACATTTTATAGCTAATGCCTGTAGGTCTATAGGTTTTTCTATTTAGAAGTTTTAATATAGTTTGAAGAACTTCTTCTTTAGTAATAGATGAGTTTAAGAAATTGTACTACTGAGTATTAATATATAATTAGAGTTGATATTGTATATGCCAAAAGTTATCAAATAAATTTTAATCAATTGGTTGATGTGCTATCTAGTTAAAAAAGTAAGATTATATGTTATTTAATAAGATTTGGTTCTGTAATTAGTTGGTCAGGAAGTTTGATATTAAAAAAATGAATTAAAGATTTGTAATATTTAAAAATATTATTAATAGCTTGCTTAAAATGTGTTAGAAGAGTTTCACATCTTTTATCAGTTGCTTGATGTATTTGTTGTTAAAGTAATAGTAAGTTTTCAATATAATAAGCATGATAGAGTTGCTTTTATATGTCTTGTGCATGTTGAATTCAGCTGTGTAAGTTATTATATAAGGTAAGAGCTTGAAGATTACATTTAGATCTATTGTTAATAATCTGAACTTTAACTTTAATCAGTTCTATATTAAGATTGTTAGAGCTTTTAACAATTTTAATTAAATATCTAAGCTCTTTTAATAATAAATAAAATAATGTAGAATGAGAAAAGTATTGATAGTTGTAGCTATGTTTTCGAGTTATTTTGTTAAGAATAGAGTGTGTTGCAGTATTAATGATTGCATATTCAATTTTGTGCCAAGTAGTTTCAATACTTTTATTAGTATTAGTATTGCTATTAAGTGAGGTATTGTGTAGGTTAAGGTTATAAGAAAAAAAATCTAAAAATTCTGTTCATTTTTTTAATGACATAGCCTTGTTGTTAAAAATTCTATGGCTAATACTAGTATAATATAGTGGTAGTTTGCTATATGCATTTGTAAAAGTTCAAGTAGATATAAGAATAGAGCAATTACTAAGTATAGAAAAGTTACTATCATTGAGTTTATATAAAAGAAAAAATTGAATATTAAATAAGTCAGTTTTGATATAGTCAATGTGACTTTGACTAATGTTGTTTGACTATATGTAATGTTTATTATCTATATGTGCACCAAGATCAAGCATGTTGGATTAATGTAAATAATTAATAAGTTAGAATTTAGATAATGAACTATTAATGTTATTATATATATTAAAGTCACCAAGTAGAATAGGATAAAGGTTAAGTTGTTGAGCTTATTGAATTCATGTAATAATTATATTTTGTGTTTTATTGTATTTGTGCATATCAGTTAAAGAAAGATAAACAGCTATGATATACAGTTTGGTTTTATTTTTGAAAAAAAGATCTAGAGCAACTGCTCTATCAGAATGTGTTTGGCAGTTACATATATGAGGTTGTAGATATTTACGAATCATAATAGCAGCACTTTCAGCTAAGTTGTCTAAACTAGTTTAAAAGTATATAAATAGATTGTTATTGTAAAAATGAAGATTATTGTTGTTAGCAATTTTGGTTTCAATAATACAAGCAATGTCAATATTGTTGTGAAGACAATAGTTTTGTCATGCTTTTCTTTTGGTTATAGTATTAAAACCTCTAACATTATATGTAATTATTTTGAAGTATAAATTATGTATATTTTGTATAAGTGTATCTGATAAGATAGGAGTAGGATTAGAAGAATGTAATTTGAAAGGAAGATTGTAAAACTTAGAAAGAAGATAAGAGGGAATAATAATGTGATTAGGTAAAAATAAGTTATTGAAAAAGTAAATATAGGTTTACTATAATTATTATTAACAAAGAATAAATACTAGTAACAGTTTGATTAGAGTTATGCTTGTTAATATGTTATATAAAGGTTTGAATAGTTTGGTTGCAAGGAAGAAAAGAAATATTGTAATAAAAAAGAAAGTTGTTATAACATATATTAAGATTATATGAAACTAAAAATATTAAAAATGATCTTATAGAATTGTTTTATACAGAGTCGATTACTGTATGCTTAACTCTCACAACTGTACAAGATACCATAGTCTGCCCTGTGCATTGGGTCTAACTATTATTATTCTGGCCTTCGACATAAATAGACTTTACCACCTGTCCACTTATATCATTTTTCTTACCAACTACTAGTGATGTATTTTTTTGATAAGATGGTAGCTGCATTTATAAAGATTGTAGAAGATGAGTTTATTGAAAAAGGATCTCTTTAATAAAGAAAGACTTTGTAATTAAGGGTGGTGTTTCATATTTCATTTGAAATTTTTTTTGTATAATTTTGTTAGTTTCAAAATAGGCTGTTATTTAGAAATAGTTTGCAATTTGAGAATAAATAAATGTTTTATCACAAGAATGATAAAAGGTAAAGATTCTTGTAAGGAATTCAATACTAATAGGTTTTGTTGTAAGAATATCTATTGCCTGTTGTTTGTTTAAGTTATCTATATTATGATTTTGAGTTGCAATATTTTGGTAAAGATTTAAATATAAATAAAAGTAATAGTTGTGGCATTTAGAGTTGGTTTTAATCTTATTAGTTTTGCAAACAAAATCTTCTGTTTCAGTTACAAGTTTGTCAAGTAGAGTTGTTGGAATTTGTTTGTTAAAAGATGCTTCATGTTTACTATTTTTATAAAATAAAAAAGAGTCAAGTTTGGGTTGTTGCCAAATTTCATTCTCTTGTTAAGAAAATCAATATAGGATTTTTGAAAGATGCTATTAAGAAGTTGAAAAGAATGTTCATAATATTGGGATTGTTCTTCAAAGTTATTAGTTTTAACTTCTTTTTCTTTTTTTGTACATTCAGCTTTATCTAAATAGATGCAGGCTTCATTTGTACAAGTAAGAATATGATGATTAGTATGTTTAATTACTTCATTACAACATTCTTGTAAGTTATTAGATTTTGGAAAGTTTAGTTTAGAAGACATAATTTCTTTGAGATAAAGGATGAATTTTTGTTAAAATTGGTATTTGAGTATATTAAAAACCTTAGTTTCATCTATAGGTTTAGTGAATTAGTAATTATATAATAAAAAAGATTGTTTGAACCACTGTTTAAAGTGATTAAATAAGTTTTTAAGAGATGGAATATTAAGTTTTTGTAGAAAAAGTGTTTTAGAAATATTGAATTTAAGATATATATTAAATTTGCTGTCTGAACTAATTGTAAAATATTGTTTTTTTTTATTGAAGTCTACTATTTTTGATAAAATTCTAAACCTTTTAGGCCTAATTTAAATATCTTTAGCAAATTTAATATAGTTAATAGCTTAATATTTGTTTGAAAGATAGAGGTAAAGATAAGCAAGTTTGATACAAAATTGTAACTGATTTGGACTTGTATAAAAAGAAATAGTTATAAATAATGAAAAATTTTTAGATAATTGAGTTTTATAAAGAATATAGTAGTAAATGTAAGAATTAGTTTTTTAAGAGTTTCTTCAAATACATTAAAAAGAATAATTATCCCTTAGATTGTAGACTTTTGCAAGCAAATTTGCCTGCATAATTATATTTTTTTTGGCTCTGATCTATTTTTTTTAAAATATTA
>CAJVQA010008671.1:0-12762 GCA_910591915.1 Cetraspora pellucida
GACTTAACCACAGGGCTTCATGTTCAATTACTGGCTCCTTATAGGTTACAGAGGCTAAAATCTTTTTGATTTTGCCTCCAGCCGGACTTGAACTGTTGACCTTGACTGTGGGGGTATGGGAGCTTAACAATTAAGCTATGGGACCCACACCCTATAAATAAATGTTTAAATTATATATATTAGTTAAAATAAAGATTTTTGAAAAAATAAAAAATAGAGATATGATAACTTAGTGAAGTGGTCAGGTTGTTAACTTTCAAGTAATAGGTTGGGTGTTCAAATTTTATCAATAGTAAAAAATTTGGATAATTACCTATATAATATTTTATATTATAACAACTGTTACTAATAATTAAGTTAAGATATCTGTAATAGCAATTATACTAGTATAACTGACAAGTTATAAAGCATTTGTGCAATGTTAAAGTTATACAAAAAAATGCAACCAACAATTAGATAGTGCAAACACTAGATAAGTTCTTGTGACTGTATAAATTTGTTGAAATTAGATAACTAGAAGTTTATTTGAAAAGATCTAAATAAAGAAATAGCCAGATCTTCAATAATGCTACTATAAAGACTAGACTACTAAAAATAAATACAAAGGTTATAGTATCTAGATAAGCTAAAACTTTCAAGTTAAGGAAGGCTCAGAAGTACTATTAACTAGATTATCAAAACAAATTAAAAGAAAAAAATATTAGGCTAATCTGATATATTGATAAATTGATCATAGTTTTATATAGGCTGTCTGAATTAAAAGTCTAGTAAAAAGGCAAGAATATACTAAAGTACTAGAGATATACTGTGAAGTAGATGCTAAGATCTGTATGAACTCTACAAAGGCATAGCAGTTTAATAGTTAGCTTTAATTACAAGTATTGGTTCTGTTATAATAATATTAAATTAGTTGTAAAAATAGGAACAGAAGGCTTTAGAAGGTTTACCTTAAAGATAAATAGTCTTAAAGTTAAAATAATAATCTAAACATCTAAATATAACTCAGTAAAATTAATACAGATTGCAGATTTAAAGAGTTTAAAATAGAACATTCAAGCAGAAATATTAGATATAGCAATTGGCAAAGAACTTTTAGCTAGACTTCTTAAATATGTAATATAAAAAAGTTATATATATAGTTAATTATATGCTCTTTTGTAGTAGTTTACTAAATTACATTATCAAAAAAGTTGTTAATAAAGTCAAAAAACTAAAAAGGTTACCTTAATACCAAAAAAAAATAAAAATAAAAATAAAAACTAATTTTTTTTTAAATTTTTTTTAAAAAAATTACTACTATTATTTTTTCTAAAAACTATAAAATATTTTTTTACAATAAATCTATAAATATAATATTATCTTATTTTTTAAAAGAACTCTTTTCTGAACAAAATAAATACTCTTTCTTTATATACAAAAATAAATAAAAAATAAAAAATAAAAGAATTTCAAAATGATATTATTAGTTACACAAAAGTTATAACAACAAACTCAATTAATAAAAATAGCAAGTTGCAGATTATTGCAGATGATAGCAACACAACAACTACTATAAACAGCAATGTACTAATTAACAATATCTTAGGTACTTCAAAACTACAAAACTTCAGTTTTGGCAAAATCAAAACTCAAAATATATGAATAAATTAAACCAATATAAATAAAAAAGATACAGATATAAAAAAAATGCAATGTAACAACTAATTATATACAACTATTTTTAGCAATAATTTGAATAAACACAAACATAAATTTATATACAGCCAAGCCATTAGCAAAAATATTATAAGACAAAATAATAATATGAATACAAAAATGTAATAAATTAATACAATACAAAATAAACAAGCAAAAAAAATTACTAAACCTTTTGACATAAAAATCTAAAACTATACAAAATACTTGAGCTATTATAAACAAAACAAAAAATAGAAAAACTTATTAAATACAAACTAATATACAAATTAACAAGCTTCTATATACTCAATGCAATTAATACAAAATTCAGATATCTGAATACAGCATTTTTTATTACATTTACTAGAAATAAAGCAACATGACCAACTTACTAAGAAGACTATAAATCTTTATTTAAATATGCAATAGAATAATACAAACTAATTAACAATATTACAATTACTAATGCACAAATATGGAAAACCATCAAAACCAAACTATAGCAAAAGATTATTATTAACTATATCACAAACTGCAACTTTAATATAATGTCAGAAAGCACAATTGCAAAGATAATTAAATATACAAAAAAAATTATTAGAAGTAAACCAGTATTTGACCTACAAATCATATAAAAAAACATACAAACAGCATTAAATAACATCTGAACAGCACTATCAAATTACTTTTATGAAATATCAAAAGAGATACAACAACTTTTTCTATACAGATTATCTATTACACATTGATATAAAACCAAATTAACAGTAATTGTTTTATATAAGATATACAAATTTGATACTTTGTCAAAAGATTATTTTGAAATAAAAAACCCTTTTTTAAAAAACTTTAAAGACCTTAATTCTGTAATTAAAAACTTATTTTCAATTACAGACAAAAAGAAACTTGAAATCTTAAAGAATACAAACAAAAATTATTAGAATTTATAACTCAAAAAATTTTAGAAACATGATTTAGATTATCTAACCCAACATCAAGCTTATATACTATAAATTAAACAGAAGAATTAAATACTTCTTCCTATTCAATTTCAAAGATCCATTAACTACTATAAAAAAAGTAGTTAAAATGCTTAGACAACATTATATTTTTAAAATCATACTAAATAACTACATTAAATGCAAACCAAAATTATTTACAAATACAATCAAAATCAAAACTAAACTAAAATTTAAATATCTAATCACTGATAACCAAAAAGCCACAGAATTTATTTCACAAATTATTTTAATATATAGATTTAGTATTTCATTAGATTTACAAATAATGACAGCTAATCTAATAGAAAAATTTAGACTACTAGAAAACCAAAAAAATTACAAAATATAATATTATATTACTAATTAGAATATCTAGACAACTAGTTAACTTAGCTTGATTCTTAAAAGAAATATATTTTTTATAAACTACCAAACTTATAAATTAATATTATAAAGATGGCAAAGGTGTAATAACTTAGTGAAGTAAATAAGTTGTCAACCTCCAAGTAGTTAGTAGTAAGTTCAAAACTTACTAATAGTGAAAATTTGAATAATTACCTATGTAATATATAGATGATATTATGCAACAGCATTCTGTTGATCAGTTGAGATAAGATATCTGTAATACAGTTGCACTAGTATAACTGGCAAGTTATGGGGCATCTGCACAATGTTGAAGTTACACAAAAGAATGCAAACTGGCATTAGGCAGTGCAAACTCAAGATAAGTCCTTGTGGCTATATAAATTTGTAAACTAAGAAGTCAGAGCCCACTTGGAAAGACTTGAATAAAGAGGTAATATAGATCTTTGACAATACTACTGTAAAGGCTAGACCTATAAAATGAATACCAATATAAAAGAAATCAAATAGACAAAAACCTCAGATAAAAGGTACTATCAATTAGGCTGCTAGAAGTTTCAAACTAAAAGAAAAAGATCTTGTGAGGCAGACTCTGGAATACTAGAAACAGGTTATAGTCCTTTTAGACTATCTGGATTAGGAGTCTAAGGTCAGAAGCAGAGATATATTATAAGTACTAGGGATATGTTATTAAGTTAGTGCTGAGGTTTGAGTGAACTCTACAAAGATAAGTTCTATTAATAAAAACAATTAAATATAGATAGTTAGTTAGCAAAAGGGCTTTTTGAAGCCTTACAGTCAGGTAAAGTACTCTGAAAAATGTAACAGCTTGACAGATATACAGAAAAGAAGGTTAAGATTAGATTGGACAGCACTTAGGTGTACAGAAACTTGTATGCTATTTGTTAATATAAGTATAGAAATCAGAGTATTTAAATAGGTAATCTTCTAATAAATTGCAAGTATGATAGCTAATATAGAATCTGCTATGTAGATGGACTATTTAAAATAAACAACCAAAAGTTGTATATATGGCTAGTTGTATACTTACTTTGTACAAGTTATATAATAATAATTAAAATAAAATAAAGACAATAGCTACCAATAACTACAGCCTTAGCAAAAGCAAAAAAATATATATATATATATTATAAGGATGGCAATTCTAATGTAGTAGTTGGATTGTTATTCTTTAAGCAGTAGGTTCAGAGTTCAAATCCTACTAGCAGTAGAAAATTTAAAAAATGATCCTATTCTAGTAACTTGCATAAGGTATCTGAAGTTATAATCCTGTAAATATGATTGTACTAAGACTAACTTTAGAAATATGCAATATTATACAAATAAATCTAGAAAGTATATACTCTATAAGAAGCTCTGTTTAAAAATCTCAAGTAAAAAAATAGTATAATCTTCAACAGTATTATCTGTGAAAATCTTGATCCAAAGACAAAAACCTAAAACAGATAACCTATATAGGCAAGAACCTAAATAAAGAGATTTACCAATCTGGCTACTAGTTAAACTAAATATGAAGTTACATTATACAAAGCTAACTGAATTGATAGTATTGAAGAACTTACAAGAATGTACAAGATACTGATGAGGTTGTAAAAGAAGGTACTGGAGTTGTATAAAATCTACAAGAATGTAGCAGTTTAAGGATTACTTTGACTGTAAGTGTTGGTCTTAGGCATAGTAATATCAGGTTAGCTAAAAATTAGATAACAAAAGGCTTTAGTAGGTTTAGTACAGGGTTAAAGGTTTTTTATATGAATAAACTATTTTAAAAACCTAGTAACTATGATAAATATACATTAGTAAAAACTAGAACAGCTGATAAGATAGATAAATAGGTAGATACAGAAATTAGAATGTTTAAATAGAGGATTTACAAGCAGATTCTAGATATAGCAGCTAGTGTAAAACCTTTAAGTAGTTTATTTAAATTATACAATAACTAAAGTTATATAAGTAGCTAGTTGTATACTCTTCTTATGATTGCCTTTATGGCTGTTGTAATACAATTACAAAGCTGAAATGTATTATTAATAAAAATCTAAGTCATCTTTAATATAAAAAAAATGAATTAATATTATAAATGAAAAAATATAGTAGAAATACAAAAGCATCTGACAATCGAACAAAACCAAATTTTTCACAATTATGTTAAGAAATCTTTTAAGCACTTATAGAAAAACAAATTAAAACTACAGAAATTATACTATTCATCATGCAACAAAGTTAAGTTAAACCAACTCTTAACAAACTTAAAGAACAATTCAGTCAATAATATATCTAACTACTTATTTCAATTACTTCTACTTTTAGAACTAACATAAGATATTTTTAGTGATGCATCAGTTCATATGCAATTTAAATAAGAATAAAATATTAATAATAACATTAACAATAACAATAACATACAAACAATCTACTATTACAAATAACAGAAGATAATAATATTATTTAAGCTGTAAAAAATAAAAAAGACTCAATTTTACTCAAACTTAATTTGAATAAAAAAATCAAAAACATAGCAATTTATAATATAAGAAGCATTAACAATATACTAAAAATGTAAACATAAATTAAACATTATGCTAAACTAAACTTGTATATATTTTTTTTTATAAAAACAAACTAAAAGATACAATAACAAGATTACTAACTAATTCTTTATATAAAATTTATATCTCAAATTTTATACTATATAAAGCAAATCAATAAGAAATTAGTCTAGAAACTGCTCTAATAATCTGTAACCAATTACAACTATATATTTACAAAATTAATACTCTTTCTAGAACAGCAATCTGCATCAATTTTTCTTTTCTAATAACAACAAATTTTGTATTATCTTAACCTATTTTTCTTTAAACCATATATATTTTTCTAAATATACTTAATTACAAATGCTAATTTAGACTACAAAAGCTAGAACTAAAAATTAGCATCTAATTATACTAGAAGATTTTAACACTAACCAACATAAAGACAAATATCTGCCAATATTTATCAATCTGAATGCAACTAATTTAACTAGTCTTCTGACTTTTTATAATATTCAAACACCTACTTAACATGGTTCAATTATTTTTAATCAAATAGATAATATTTGGATTTCCTCTAACATACTGCTAGCTTTTAAATTTTTATTATTAATTGATATTTTACATATTTTGACAATGACTATTGCATTTTATATACAGCCTGATATACTAACTTTTTTTTACAAAAAAATTCTAAAAATAAAAAGAAAAAAATAATGCAAATTTAGAAAAATAATATCAGAAGATTAAGATAACTTTAAAGACATTTTAAGCACTTTTTTAAATATACAAAATACCTTTTGCCAAATATAAATAAAAAGAAAATAAATAAAACTTAAAAAAATAATGAATAATCACATTTTATATATTTTTACAATCCTTAAAACCTTTTTTGTACTTTCATTAAAAGCAACCAAGCATACTTTGTATTAAAACATTAGCAAATGTTTACAGTTTCTTTCTAATATTAACTAAATAATTTAACTTAAGCTAACTACCATCTGTTAAGAGCAGTCATTCTAGCAGAAGTTAATATTCTATTAATAATATAAATACAATTAAACTTCTTCTACTTTAACTTAATAATATAAGTAAAACAATATAAATATATTATTTGGCAAGTATACAATTTTAAAAAAAGACAAGAACAAAGTAAACAAATTAAATTTATACAAACTGTAAATATTCAAACTTTAAAGATAACACTAGTTATATACTAATCAGTATTTTAAAAAAAAGAGCAGAGTCTGTTAGTTTTAAAAAAATCAACTTACTTAATAAAATAGTTACAAGCAAAAATAAAATTAAAGAAGCAATACAACACTACACTTTAAAATCTGAACCAAGTATAACCTTCTGAATAATAATAATTAGAAGAACTAAGAATCAACATATCTGTCACTTAATAACATTTAAGACAATATCTATATAAATCTTTTCTCTTCAATTACCATAATAGAACTAGATCAAATAATAAAAGCAGCACTCAAAGAAAAAGAAACTAAACCTTGAGAATTGCAAATAAAGTTTTATAATATTTACTCCCATTAGCTTTCTTTTAACTTTTAAATATTTTTAATAGTTGTTTAATACAAGAAATTATTTTAGATTAGTAGTTACAAGCCAATGTTTGGCTAATTTCAAAAAACAATATTACAATTATAAACTCAATTCTACTTGTCTTATTACACTAATAAATCATACTAGAAAATTTTTTACAAATATTTTAACAACTTATCTAACTAATATTCTAATTTGCAATCAAGTACTCTTATCTTATAATTTTGTAGCTTTTTTATACTAAACAACATTATAATCATTTTTACAACTTATTCAAATTTTCAAAAATATAACTACAAATAAAAAAGAAATTTGGATTTTTTTTCAAAATATGTTCAAAGTATTTGATTCAATTTATATATTCACATTTCACAAAGTTCTTAAAAGAATATATATTCTCAATAAGGCTATAAACCTAATATTGTACTTGCTCTCAAATCAAATCAACAAAGTAATTACTTTATTAGAACTAGAGTTGTTGATGAAACTAATTAGGTTCACCAGGTGAAACTGGTGAAACTGGTGAAACTATGGTGCAACTTAATAGCCAAATTGGTAATTTGATAATACTGATAATACTGGTATATTAGTGATACTAGTAATACTGGTAATACTGGTAATACTGGTGATACTAGTAATACTGGTAATACTGGCAATACTGGTGATACTGGTGATATTGGTGGTACTGGTAATACTAGTGATACTAGTAATCTGGTAAAACTATAGATACTGGTAATACTGGTGATACTGATGATACTGATGATACTGGTGATACTGGTAATACTAGTGATACTGGTGATATTGGCGATATTGGCAATACTGGTGATACTGATAATACTGGCAATATTGGCAATACTGGTGATATTGGTAATACTGGTGATACTAATAATACTGGTGATACTGGCAATACTGGCAATATTGGCAATACTGGTGATATTAACAATACTGGTGATACTGATAATACTGGCAATACTGGTGATACTGATAATATTGTTAATATTGGTAAAACTAACGATACTAGTGATACTGGTAATACTGGTGATACTGGTGATACTAGTGATACTGGTGATACTGGTAATACTGGTGATACTAGTGATACTGGTGATACTGGCAATACTAGTGATACTAGTAATACTGGTAATACTGGTAATACTGGCAATACTGGCAATACTGGCAATACTGATAAACAGTGTTTAAAATATCAGCTATGATTTCACGTGATGTGATCATCACTTGGTTCCTTCAAGTCTCTCCTTGTAGATAACCTGGGTCAGATTTTTTGAAATGAGTTCAATCCTTACAAAAAACCAAATACTAATTATAAAGCATAGCATATAATCATACATATCCTATACATACCCTATATATAATATATTGTAGCTTTTAAAAACCTGGTCGAATGACTTATATTAAGAAAAATATTGAAAAAACAACTGTAAGTATTATTGTTTGAATCACTATTTCAAGTCTTTTTTTAAAAAAACTTAACACTTATTAGCCAAGATACGAATTACCTTACAATTTCTTAATTACTTTAATCTATAAGACAAAAGATGCACCCTGTCACTAACTTCTTTGTTCTTCTGATTATTTTTACTGTAGATAGAGTAAAAGGTATAGTTTCAAAATTTTAATGTCGTATCTTTTGCCAGTTCATTTTCATGGTTTAAAGTTAGCTGCTATATGCAGTATATATGTTGCATCTAAAGTAGTTACTTTAGATATGTAAAGTAGCATCTGACTAAAATTAAGCCCCTGAAATTAGAGGTTCTATCACAAAATCTGACATCCAAAATCTCAAAAACCATAATCCCAGCATGACAATTAATATTTAAAGATTAGTAATCACATTAACAATCATTGTTAAACTTTAAATTTTTAATTGTCACATCGTGTGATGTCAGTATTATGGCCTGTTAAGATTTTGGATGTTAGGATTTTGTGGTAAAACCAAATTAGATACATTAAATCATAATTCTAGTCAGGGGCTACTTCAGATAGGGTGGCTACTTTAGATGCAACATATATATAACTCATTTCAATAATTGACTAACTAGAATTAAAGTCACTATGCTGCTACCCTGAACTGCTAATTAACTAATCATGTGGATTTGCACTGTCTCTAAGCATTATCTGTAGACTTTTCAGGTGTTATAAGTATACCTGGCTTGCCAAAATTTACAATTAATTGAGTATTCAAAAAGATGCACTCAAGTAACTTTACCATGGATCATAAGCTGAGTTCATGATTAACATTAATGGCACCAATGTCAATCATGAACTGAGTTCACGATCAACATTAATAGCACCAAAGCTAACTGATCGTGAACAAGTTCACAGTCAAAATTAATATACCAAAGCTGATCGTAAACTGAGTTAACAGTCACTTTTAATAGTAAGTTCACGATCGCCTTTGGTGCCATAAATGTTAATCGTAAACTCAGTTTACGATCCATGACAAAGTTAATCATGAACTCAGTTCACGATCTATGATAAAGTTAATCATGAATCATACCCAGTCATGTGATACTCAATTCTTTATCAAATTATAGAACAGATAGCAATTAATAATACACATATATATAATACTAAATAATAAGAAACTTTTATAATTAAATTCAAGATTTTATGATTTTATTCCTAGTAGAGTATTTACATAATTATATGACTAAGCCAGCTTGGTAAGCCAGCTTGGGTGAGCTGGCTCAGCTTGGCTTGGCTCAGCTCAGCTCTGATTCATGGTCAAAGCTAGCTCACTAATGAGCCAATCCAATTCCTATTGATTATCATGGCCTTTAGATTTGTTATATGTGTCGAAGTTATAACTTGTTTTTACTTGTTTTATTTATAATTCTACTTGTACATATAATTTATGCATTATACCAATTTTCTATTTATTAAACTACTGTAAATTCTGAAATAATGTGCATGGGTGTTATTTCAAATTTCAGTTCAAATTAGGCTCAAAATTTGAAATAATGCTTATGCCCCTTATTTTGAGGATTTACAGTATCTGGTTTCATCTTTGCTTAACTTGGATTTGCAAGATATAATGCATTGTAATGCTTTACTTATTAATATTGTAATTATTATTACAGTATTATAGCAATATGATTTTTTGAGATCAGACAATTGGTTTTAGGATGGCTTGTAGGTCGGATGATAGGTCAAATTTTACAAATCCACTGAGTGTTAAGTAATGTAGATATATCAGGTCACAATAAATAATTATCTATAAAAGTGATTTTTTTTATTAGTATTATCTCAGATTTTAACACTCAAAACTTTAATTTTATAAATTAAAAACTTATACAAAATTCTATAATTTTTTATAAATTCATATACAATATATATATAATTTTTTAAAAATATCTATATAATATCTATTGATAAATAATAAAAATATGTAAAATATATATATAAAAAAATATACCTATCATAAATTACAAAGAATTTTGCTATTTATCACCAGTAGTGATACTGCTGAAGATACTATATCTCAACAACCTACTGGCTAACTCATGTCAGAAGTACTAAGTAAAAATGTTCAGACCCTAAATTTTATAAAAAAAATAATAGGTGGCAATATTGCCACTGGCAAAAAAATACTAAAATTCATTACAAATTATTAACTTCATTATTTTCTTCATTTGTCATTTGTTGTGCCAGACGAATTAGATCATATTCAGTATTCCCTAAATTCTGAGCTCTTTCATGAGAGAATAATCTATTGATAGCAGATTCAAATAAATTGTTATTGGTAGATAAAAACTCAGGTAGAGTTAAATTAACGATTTGACTAATATTTAAATTATCAGTTAATGTTTGTTCTATATAATTATCATCAATTTCTAAAATTTCAGTTTGTTGCATAGTTATAGAGTTATTTAAACTTTCGTTTAAATCATTTTCATTTATATCTTTACCATAAATTTTTAATTTTTTATCTGTATTTGAAATATAAAAAGATTGAACTTTTGTTATAGATTCAATTTGTAATAAACTTAATTGTGTTCACCTTTCTTCAAAAAGCCATTTTAGTATAGAAAAATTTCTCTCACAAACTGCTTGAGACGGAGCAATTGAAAATAAAAATAGCGCAAGTTCTTGTAATTGATTACTTTCTTTGTGTACATTAATACTCAACCACCATTTCATAGGTGTTTCTTTAGATCGATTATAACTAAGATTATATGGTTGTTCTGTACATTTTTATATTCTCATTTCTGTTAAAAAACTTAAACACAATGCTTCAGTATACTTGAAATTATACCAAATAACTGATGCCGTTTGATATATTTTATTTAACACAGCTTGTTTTAATCCATGACCTATAAATAAATATTTTTAATAATTAAACTATTAAAAATTAAAAAATAATTATTAATAATCTTACTACGATACAATGGATGAAGCCAGTAAGTTAATATATAGATATCATTAATGAATTCTTCAGAATGGTGATTAAAACTATTGATCATTAAGGTTTTCTACTGATTTCCTGAATCTACTCGATTAATGCTTGTAGCAAGTTTTACTATACCAACAAAACATTTGGCTAAATTTGCATTTTGACCCTTAAGAATATTTGTTAATTTTTTTACTGATTTAAGAATAGATGCTATTTGACGACATTTTGAATAGAACTCTTCATTATGAAGTAAGTTGAGTACAGTATTATTGGTAATAATTTCAAAATGATTTTCTAAAAGCTATAAAAATAATAAACAAATAGTTTTATTAAAATAATTATTTTATAGTACTGTATACAGTACAAATCGACTAGAAACTCAAAAACACAGATCAATAACATAATTACAATTGAAGCTAATAATTTACTATCGCTGTTATATGAATAATAATTGATATTAATTTAAACCTAAAACTTCTTAATAAATACTTATACTAACTAATGATTTCAAAATAAAAAAAAAAGATTAAATTATGGCTTATCATTTATTGATTATAGTTATGCTATTAATTGGTATTTTAAAAAGATTTTATATAGTACTATATAGTAATATATTGTTATAAAATATAAAATAATCAATATTCATACCCAATCAAATATGGGTTTTGAACGAATTATAGAATCAGTTGTAATATATAAAGATCCCCATCGAGTTTTTGTATATATCTGAATTTCATCTTCTTTTATTTTCATAATAGCCATTTGTTCTTTATAATAACTATTAGCAACATGTGATCTATTAAAAAATTCTAAAATACTATTACAGTTAACAATAACTATTTTAACAAAATCGATTTTGGCTAAATCTGAAGCAATTAAATTAATTGCGTAAGATGCACATCTTAAGTTTAAAATAGAAGGATGTTCATTATTTATAAGTTGACAAGCAACCCGTAAGTTTGATCCATAATCAGTCACAAGTGCTGCAAATTTTTGAAGGCCAATATTCTGTAATATTTTTTAATTTCACTTGTCATAAATTCACCAGTCTGACTTTCTGTATTATATGATCTAAGTTTTTTTAAATATTTTTTTTGGTTTGGTGTTGTAACTATATAATTATAGGGTGTGGCAACCTAGTGAAGTGGTCAGGTTGTCAACCCTCCAAGTGGTAGGTTGGGTGTTCAAATCCCATCGA
>CAJVQA010008672.1:0-12761 GCA_910591915.1 Cetraspora pellucida
AAGAATTTGATTGGTTAATTTACATAAATCTATTAGTTAATTTTATTCTATAATTTTATATCCTAATCTTTAAAAATTAATATCTTAATGAGTTTTTAACCTATGTTAATAATTTTACTATCATTAGAATCAGAAAGATCTACTCTACAATTTTTACTTAATAATTAAAATTAGGTTATTTAATATAATTTTTCATAAAATTAAGTATAAAAAAAATTTACCATTAGGTTTATATATAATTTTAAAATACTGCCCCCTACCCTTAAAGGAAGAAAAAAAAGTTTGGGTCCTCTTATATATATTATATATAATGCTTTTTAGAAAAACAAAAGCAGAAGAAGTTAAAATAAAGAAGCATTAATCAAAAGTCTTATTTCAAAAGAAACACAGAACAAATTAAGGCAGCTCCTAAGTACAAAATCAAGATAGCAGTTTATAAAGATAATAACAAGAATAGCCTAAAATACATTTTATGAACAAGTATGAAGAATTTGATGTGAGAAGATCAATAAATAGGAGAAAAATGAAAGAATAATAGATAGAATAAAAAGAAGAAAAGAAAAAGAAAAGAAAGCATTAATAAAAAAAGAAAAACCAAATTAGCAAGTAATAGAAAAAAAAAAAAAAAAAAAAACAAATCAGAAAGAAAGTACAAAAAACAATTTTAGAGCTTGTCATGAAAGGAAGAAGACTCTTTTATTATAGACTTTAAGTAGTCAAATGAGCAGCTTACTTCTGCTTAAAGTAATGCAGCAAGTTGCACTTAAGTACTATTAGAGAGGCTGAGTAATGCTAGACTTAGTTGTTAAGGATATTTATGTAATTGCAAATATAATTTCAAAATTTTAATAAAGCACTTGCATAACTGCTTAAGAAAAAAAAAATAATATAAGAGATATATAAAAATATACAAAAAATTTATTTTTTTTTAGTATTAAGTATATAAAAAGTTTATAAAATATATAAGATTTATTTTTTTTTATAGTTAAAGTCTCTGTTTTAAGGATGTGATATTTTTATTCAAGTATATAGGACATGGCATAGCTTCAGAGGCTACCTATACATTGGAGGTTACAACTAGTTACACATGCACTTTTGGTGTCTAATTTAAGTAGTCTGCTTATATATTGCTATATAAGTTCTATACTAGTTGCCATATCTGTAAGCCAACTAGGGTCTTGCCTATTTAAACTCTCTACATATGCAATCCTTTTTGTATCATGAGAACATCTCAAGGCTACACCCATCCAAGTTTCTGATGTTGATTATTACCCTTAGAACTACTTTATTCTTAACAGAAAACATATCAGAGCCTTTATGTTTTATATATATAGACTCAGTTTTATGCAATATATTATAGTTATCTAACACTTGCAATCATTGAAGTTACCTGTTTAACTACTATATTACACTATTTTTACTCTTGTAAAGTTTACTAGAACCTTAGTACCTACTTTATTGGCAACTTCTTTATTATCCTCTACTAGCCATAACTTAGAACCAGCAGTCTTTTTTAAACTACCAATTCAAATAGCCTAGTATAATATACTTCTGTATTCTTTTTCTCTAGCAAATCTGGTAGCCTGATTGGTTATATGCTTCTTTATATATATTTGACATCTGGTTTAACTTTTGGTTTCTATAAAGATATTTTATGAGCTTCAACTGATCTGATAGTACTATTGAAAGTTCATACTATCTCTTTACTTAGGAATTTTCAAATAGGTTTTTATCACCTTAGTTCTTTAGTCTTCTATGCCTAATAGTCTTATTATAGGTTTGTACTAAAGTCTTATACAATACTGGTTATATATTTCTTTATATACATATAATATTACACTTTATATAGATGTTCTGAGCTCCCAATATTGGTAGGACCTAACTTGATATATCTGAGTTATAGTCACATAATGCCTACCAATTAACAGAAAACAGTTACTATAATGCAGATATAATTTTCAAATTTTATTATAGGTAGAATTTGAACCTTAGACCTGCTACTTGAAAGATGACAATCCAATCACTATATTAGGATTACCATTCTCTAATATATAAGATTTATATATATAATTATATTAAAACTTATAATTGTTAAAAAATAGAATCTGAAAAATAATAATCTTATTATAGTGATTGCATTGTTATTTTTTAAATAACAGATCTAATATTCAAATTTCATCTATAATAAAATTTAAAAATTAATCTGTATAATAATAATTATTTTTTGTTAATCAGTTAGTCTTATATAGTTATAATTCAAATACACTAAGTTAGGTCTTATTTGTTATTAAGATTTATATAAAGTATAACATTATATGTATATAGAAAAATATTACTAATCAGTATTATATAAGACTTTAGTACAAATTTATAATAAAATTACTAGATATAAAAGACTAAAAAACTGAGAAGATAAACTTTTTTTGATAATTCTTGATTCCAAAATAAGTGAAAACAAAATACAAGAATAACAGAAAAACAGACTAGCAAACATCTTTTAGACAATTAACAAAAAAGCTGTATCAGAAAAAAATATATATAGTATAGCAGAGTTTAGAAAACAAAAAAAGCTGTACTAAGATATTAACAAGAAACAACAATATTTTTGACAAGAAAAAAAAATTTTTAAAGAATTGACATTACTCTAAAAAAATAGAAAACAAAACATGTAATAATTGTAGCAACAACAAACAACACAAACAGACAAGATGCATTATCTAATTAGAAAACAGCAAGCATCTCTATAGAATTAGTAATATAGTACTAACAATATATTAACAATATTACAAAAGATTAATTTTAGATACTAATTAGCCAAAAAAAGATCTCAATCTAGTTTGTTAAAATATAAACCAATAAATAAAAACTGCAATGCAGATATCATATTTATATTAAAAGAATAGATAATAGAAATTGAAGACATATAGACTGTAGGATTTTGGACCAAGTTCTCAAGACTTTTACATAAAACCCAAGTAATATAAAGCACATTACTAAAGATTTAGTAATATATAATCCAAAACATATCATGCCATATGACATGCTAGTATATAGTCAAATCTTAGAAACCTTAAGATTAGCAAAAACAAGCTGGCTCAAAGAAGAGATAATTAATGAGTAGACAGAAAAGCTTAGATTAATAAGCTTCAATCCAGGATTTTTTGAATACAATACAAATATAAACAAAGATGTAATACATCAAAAAAAAAGAAGAACAAATGATAAGCAAGAGCTAGTAATACTAAAAGAACAAATAAAAAGTCTTAGCATTACTATATTACATCATCAAACAAGCCAAATTGCTAATGAATCTAAAATACTAAAAAATAACATATTATAAGAAATAAAGAAAAACAGTAAAGACACAGATATAAAATTAGAAGAATAAGAAGAAGAACCAACTGATGAAGAAACCAGCATCTCATTTCCTGCAAGTACAATTAAACATAGTTATAGTTTTTAAAAAACAGAATATGCAATAAGAACAGGTCCTTTAAAGCAAATATATTAACATATGCTTTGCCAAGTGAATCTAAAGAAGAAAGAGTAAAATATGTTCAGTAGATCTTAAGAAATAACTATTATATTAAAACAATTAAAGAAATATTCAAAAATAGAAACAATTGGATAAAGGTAGATTTTGATTGTGAACATAGTAAAGAAATGGCAATAAACAGAATTAGAAGGAAATAAGATGAATAGCTTAAACTTATTCTAGAAGAAAATAAGAGTAAAAGTCAAAAAACAGAGCAGCAAGAAAAATACAATACTAAAAAAAAAGAAAAATAAGATATAAAACAATCAAGAAAGAATGAAGAATCAAAAAGAACAAAAGAAATAAAGAAATAAGAAAAAAAGAAAGAGAAAAAGACTCTACAAAAAAAAGCATCATAATAAAAAATAGTAAAGAAAAGAAAAAAAAAAGGAGTTGAATAAGAAAAAATAGTTAACTATATAGAATCTATCACCAAACATTATAAAAAAGAGATAAGATAGAGGATGGTAATCTTAGTGTAGTGGTTGGGTTGTCATTCTCTAAGTGGCAGATCTAAGGTTCAAATCCCACCTATGACGAAATTTGGAAATTAACCTGTATTACAGCAAACTGTCTCTTAACGATTAGTTGGATTTGTGTATCTGTAACTTTAAGTCGTACCATTTTGAATGGGAGCTCGGGGCATCTATGCCAAGTGTAATGTTACACATACATAGAGGAATGTTAATAACCAGTATCACATAAGACTTTGGTGCAAACTCATAATAAGACTACCAGACGCAGTAAACTAAGGAACTGAAGAGTCAGAAGCCCATTTGGAAATTCCTGAGTAAAGAGGTAGCATGAACTTTCGACAGTACGGTCAGACCAATGGAAGCCCATGAAACACCCTCAAAGGGATAGGCAGATAAACCGGATGTCAAGATATATAGAGGAGCATATAACCAACCAGACTGCCAGAATTGCCAGAGAAAAAAGATATATAAGTATACTATATTGGGCTATCTAGATTGGAAGTCAGAGGAGTTCTGTCGGTCCTGAGTAGCAGTTAGTAAGGGATAATGAAAAAGACATCATGATGATAGGTACTGGGGTTCTAGTAAACTTTACAAGGGTAGAAATAATGTAACATAGTGGTTAAACAAATAACCTCTGTGACTGCAAGTGTTAGGTAACTATAGCATGTTGCATAAAACTAGATTAGCTGTATGTAGGACACAGAAGGTTCTAGTAAGTTTCCTGTTAAGGATAAACTAGTTCTAAGGGTACTTGAAGACATCAGGTACTTTGGATAGGTGTAGCCTTGAAGATGTTCCTGTAAGACATGATGAACTACATATGCAGAGGGTTTAAATAGACAAGACCTGTAGTTGGCTTGCAGATATGGCATCTAGTATAGAACCTGTATAGTAATATATAGGCAGACTACTTAAATTAGACACCAAAAATGCACATATAGCTAGTTGTAACCTCCAATGTAAGGGAGTCTCTGAAGGCACTTATGTCCAAATACATGAATAAAAACATCAACTCCCATAGACAAGGACTTTAACTCAAAAAAAAAAAAAAAAAAAAAAAAGATAAGATATATGTGCAGAAAATTTAAAAACTTGAATATTATATAAGTTAAAAGATTACTATATAAGCCATTAGCAATAATAGTAGCAAGCTTAGAGAAAAAAAAGAATATTCTATAGATATTGGCACTTGGCAACAACAAATTAGCATATATAACAAATGAGAATAAAGATTATAATCAAAGAAACAAGCAAAGACAGTATATAGCTAAATTGTTAAACATTTTAAAAGGAGTTTTGAAAATGCTTTTGTTATAATATCTAAAAAACAAAGATGCAAAAACAGTATACATCTCATGTAACAAAAATAAAAATTAAAAAAAGTTTGCAATAATTACTTTTACAAATGCTCTAGCAGCAAAAGAGGCCCAAACAATACCAATATGGTATAATAACTATCAAGTAAGTTGAAAAAATTCTAAAAAAAAAAAAATATAAAAGAGATGAGTCAAGAAGCAGAAAACAAGAAAGATCAAAAATAGATAGCAAAAGACAAGAGATATCAAAAACCAGAAACATAATACAAAAAATGTTAAGTAGAAGATATGTTAAAATAAGTTTAAATCCTCAGATATAAAATATAAAAAAATGGTTAGAAGACAAAAATGCTAATATAAATATAAAAAAGATAATCCAAAAAAAAGAAAAGCCAAAGCAGTTCTTCAAAATCAAGTAAGAATAGTACAAGTAAAAGATACTTTGTGCCAAATTTTGGATAGACTAGACAAAATAGAAAAAATGCAGCTAGATACAAGAAGTGGACTAGCTGATTGCTTCTAAGTATGCTACAGTTGAACTAATGAATATAGATAAGGAGATTGAAGAGTTTTTGTAAAGTAAAAGAGATGTGTCTAAAGAAAAAAATAAAATAAAAACTCCTTATCAAAAAAAAGAAATATGCAGTAGAGAAAAAAAAGAACCTAAAAGTATAAAAACAAAACAAAGATCATTAAAAGAAAGATAAAAAGAGGGTAAAAAAAAAATAAAACTAGCATGTCACAATGTGAATAGACTTAAGACCAAAGGTTGAAAATTGGAAAATCTGCTTAGTTAGACAGAAGAAGAAGAAATCACAATACTAGAAATTACAGAAACAAATTTTACAGAAAGAAAAGGAAAATTTTTGACATATGTGACAAGCAAAAGATATATAGAATTCTGGACAAACATAGTAAAGAATAAAAAAAAAGTTCAGGCATTAAAATTATGATAGACAAACAATGAGAAAAACACATAGATGCAGTTAAGAAAATAAGTAAATATATAATAAAGATAACACTATACTTCAAACAATTAGAGTTAGTAGTAATTATAGTTTATATACTATCAAATAATAAAGTAGTAGAGAAAAACATTCAGCAAAAAATTATAGAAACAGTTTTAAAGAAGAAAAGACACAAATTATTGTAATGAATAATTTTAATTATATAGCAAATAATATTCTAAACAGACAACATCTACAAATAATAAACTACAAAAGGCTGCCAATCTTCAATTAGTTGAAGAAACAAGACTTTAAAGATATATATAAAAACATGAATCTGACAAGTTAACAATATATATGATCTAATAGAGAAGCAGCAACAAGAATTAACTATATATAGATATCAGAAAAATTAGTCTCAGACTTACAAAAAGCAGAAATCAAAGAAATAAAAAAGATTACTAAGAGTGACTACAGAATAGTAATAGTTAAAATATGGATCAGATATATAATAGCAGAAAAAAGCAAAGCAAAGGTTAAAAGAAAAAAACAGTCAAGAATAGTATACTTGTATGATTAAGCAAAATTAGAAAACTAAAAAAATTATATGCAAGAGTTGCAAAACTGATTAGAAATAAAGAAGATATTAGAAGACATATGCAAGAAAAAACAAAATAAAAAAAGAAAAGCAGAGAAAATAAACAATATATAAAATATAATAGAAGAAGCAATTGTTATAGCAGCAAGTAAATATATATCTAAGAAAAAAGTATACAACACAACAACAAACAGAAGAAAAAGTAAAGAGAATAACAACAAGAAGAAGCATTGTTAAGTTTCAAAAATTAATTAAACATGCAAAAACAAAAAGAATCTAAATAGTAACAGAAGTAGAAAGAAGTAAAGTAAATGAACAATTAAAAACATTAGACAAGAAAATTGATGTGAAACTATCAAGATTACAAAAACAATAGTCAAATCCATGAATAGAAGATATGAAGAGTTGGAAAAAACTATTATTAGAAAGAAAAAAGAAAGATTAAAAATAAATACAAAGAAAACAAATAGAAGAAAACATAGATAAAAAGTGCAAAATGATCAAAACAGACTAAAAAAAGATGATAGCCTGTCTTCTAAATAGACTTTATAAAAAAATAATACTTAACAGATTTATAAACAAGCAGAAAAAGAAACAAATCTGCTAACAGGCCCAAAAGATGTTAGAGCAGAAGTAGCAGAACATTACAAGAAACAATTTAGAAAAAAAATACTAAATTAGAAGAAATGTTAAAAGAATAAAAGAATATATATAAACTGTGAGAAAACATCAAAGAAAAATGATATACAGAAGTTGAAAAAGAAATTAAAAAAAAAGAATAAAAAGAGGTACTAAGAAAATTAAAGATAAAAACAGCTTCAGGCATATCAGGTATAAGTTATATTCTGATAAAGTGAGCAAAAAAGAAAACACAAGAAGTATTTAGAAGCTTTACAGACCTATATCTAGAAGTAGAAAAGATATCAACCAAATAAAAGATAGCACAGGTTTATCTAATACCAAAAAATGTTAAATAGAGATATCCCTTAAACTGTATTCCAGACAAATTTGCCTAAAAAATTAAATTGTATTTAGTATTTTTTAAATAAAATAATAATTTATTTATGATATAAGGTATACTTTGCTTATGAAATATATTCTTAAAAACATATTTTATAAATTTTATTATAAAACTTTTTTTAAAATATTAATTAACTTTTATGTATTAAAATTTTAAAGATTATATTTTAAAATTTTTACTATTAAAAATTTTTTAAAATTTTTTAAAATTTCATATGTTTCCAAAGCTAAAAAAAAATTTTATACTTTGTACAAGTCTAAATTTTTATAAGTAAATTGCAAAAGTGGTACTAATAAAAGTTATCATCCTTTATATAAACTAAAATATTGTATTAAGAACTATAAGCTTAAAATTAATATTTAAAGAGTTTGCCAAAAATTTGTAAATAATTTTTTTGATTAAAATTTTTTTTCTAAATTTATCTATTTTTAGCTTATAAGTAACATAATTTTTTTTTATAATATAAAATTAAATACTGCTATAATATAATTCTTATTTTCAAATATTATCAAATAAAATTTTATTTAAATATTTTAAAATTTAAAAAATATAGATCATAAGCATATTTTTAACAATTTTCTAGGCAAATTTGCCTAAAAAAACCTACAGATTAAGGGATAGTTTAAACAATATTCGACTAATAGTATTAATAGAAATTTTTAGAAAAGTTATAACAAAAGTAATAACAAAAAGGCTTGCCAAAGTGTTTATAGAAAAAAAATACTTAAAGACCTAAACTATGCAGGCCTTTTAGGCAACTCAACAGAATAATCAGTACATATCTTCAATATAATAATAAAAAAAGCAAAAAAAAAAGGTAAAGAAGTTTGAGTACTTCTGCAAAACATAAAAAAAGCATTTGACTTAGTTTTACTTAAGAGTTTAAAATTAGCATTACAAAGTGTTAAAGCACCTAAGGAAACAATGAAATATATTCTAAACCTGTTTTATAAAAGACAACTTAAAATTATCACAGCTTATAACCTAACAGAAGAAATAATAGCAAGAGATGGTATTAATCAAGATGAAGTAATATCTTCACTAATATAGCAGCTTTTTTATAATCCACTAGTAGAGAGAATATAAGAAAATAAAGACTTAGATTATATAATAAAGCAACAAATTAAAAAAAGCATGCAATGTAACAATAACACAAAGTATTACTAAGTAGCTATTGTATATGCAAATGACATAACATAAATAGCAAATAGTAAAAAACAGCTAATGAAGATTTAAAAATAACAGAGAAATTCTTTATGATAAATGATATAAAGATAAACAGATTCAAATCAAAGCTGCTGATAATGAATACAAAAGTAAAAAAAAGAAAAAAAAGAAATGATCTTTGAAAAAAACAAAATAATAAAAGAAACAAAGAATAGGATAGTTTGCTTACTAAGAATATAGCTAAATAATAAAATAAGTGAAATGTTAATAAAAAAAAAAAGCCAAAGAAATAATTAGCTAAACAATAAAAGATCTCAGATACAAAAAAATAACAATAAATCAAATTGCATATAAACAATATAGTAATAATATCAAAATTAAGTTATATATAGCAATTAACAAAAATGTTAGAAAAAAGTATAAGCGAAATACACTAATCAATAATAAGTTTAATGAAACAAAAGAGCAGTCTGCAAAGAATACTAGAAAACTGCATAATGAAATATAAAGATATTGGAAGCTGTAGAACTTTACAACAAGAATTATTGATGAAACAAATAAGTAGCCTATTAGCAAGACTAAACAAATTAGATAGTTTCAAACAATTAACAAAATTGAGAATAATGCAAGGCTGTTAAAAAGCAGGTTGAATAGAAGATATATAGAAAATAAAAGAATGTTAGAAGATATAGAAGGTTGAAAAAATAACTTAGTTTGTCTAATATTATTAAAAGCAAGAAAGCTTAATATAAATATAAGAATAGAAGCTACTTTATGAACAATGCTTGAATATGAAACTAAAGTAAAAGAACTTATAAATACATAGTTATAAAAAAGAAGTGGAACTAAAATAAATAAAGCAGGCCTAATATATCTAAATCAGCTACTCAATACAAAAGAAAAGAAATTAATTATATAGCAATAGTTAAAAAGTTACTAAGATCTATTAAGTAAAGGGAAAAAAGCAGAATAGTTTAAAGCAATAAAACTTAAAATGCATAGTAAACCAGAAAGTAAAAAAGTTAAAAACCATTTGAGAACAAATAGGCAAAATTCTCAAGCAATGCAAATAAGATAAGAGTATATTTTAAAAGATAAAGAAAGAAAAAATGAGTAGTATATAGTATGCAAAATTATCAACAGCTAGGAAAGATAGTTAAAAAGAAACCAAAAAAATATTAGTAGAATATTAGCAAATGCAAAGTAAAGAAAGTGAACTAGTTGTCAAAATTAACAGATGCAGAGATTGTATAAGAAAAGAAGAATATTTAAAAGATAGCTGCCAGCAGTAGATAAGAATAAACAACAAAATCAATATAATTTCAAACATATTAATAGAAAAAAACAACAACAAAATTAAGATAGCAATAGACTAAATAATAGAAACAATAAAGGCAAACAAACTAGAGATTAAAGAACAGAAACTCAAGGGACTAAGAAAAATAAAAGAGCTAGAAATAGAAGTGATCAGATGACAAAATCTAAAAGAAAACATTAGTTAAGAAATAATAGAAGTTTTAAGAAGAAATATAACAAGAAACAAGAACAAATATATAATATATACAGATAAAACAGCAAACTTGAAAACTAAAGAAGACACAAGAATTAAAAATAGTATAAGCATAGAATGGGTATATATAGATAATACATAAGAATGATCAGAAGAGAAGTTAGCATTTAGTTTAGAAGGATGACAAACATCAACAATAGTAAAGTTAGTAATAATATGAGCAGCAATCTTAACAGTACTAAAAAAAAAGCAAATAAAAGTATATACAGATAGTAATGCTGCAATAAGAAACATTAATAAAGGCTTAGAACAATCAGACAGAAATAAGATTCTTAAGAAAAAGAATGCAATATAAGTAATGAAAATTAGAAATCTTATTATAACAAAAAACATTTAAATAAAGTTTTTTAAGATTAAAAGTTACAGTAAGAATAGATTAAATGATAAAGCTAATAGACTAGTGAAAAAAGATGCAACAAATAGAAAAATAATACAGGTCAAAGAAGTCAGTTGCAAAGAAATAGAGTACTGTCTAGAGTAAGAAAACAAATGTACTAACATACTAGCAAGACTGCTTTGCAAGCTAATAATAAATACAAGATTAGAAGCAAAATGAAAAGAAATAAAAGCAATTAAAGAACTAAAACCAAAATTAGAAATTATAATTTATGATTGAACATATTTTTAGAAAAGACTGAAGATAACTAAAGAAGTATACTGCATAACAAGAAGAAGTAGTGCTAGAAAAAATATATTTATAAAGTATATAATGAATAAACTTCCAATATTAGAAGAACTTAACAGAAGAAAACCAGATATATATACAACAATAGAATGCCAAATATGCTAAGATAAATCAAAAGAAATACAAGCATACTTGGCAGTATGTAAGGAACAAAAGAATTTCTGAAAAAGAATCCAGAAAGTGACTATTGCAACAGCCTAGAAAGGGCTAAAAGAAAAAAAAAAATTTGAATCTCTCTATATGTATTATATATAGTACTCTTTAGAAAAACAGAAGCAGAAGAAGTAAGAACAAGAAAGACACTAATTAAAGATCTTATTTTAAAAAAACACAAAACAGACTAAAGCAGCTTCTAAGCACAAAATCAAGGTAGCAGTTTATAAATATAGTAGCAAGAACAGTCTAAAATACATTCTATAAACAAGTATAGAGAATCTGATATAAGAAAATCAACAAATAGAAGAAAAATAAAGAAATAATGAATAGAATAAAAAGAAAAAAAAGAAAAAAAAGAAAAACACCAAGTAAAAAAAGAAAACCAAATTAGCAAAGAATAGAAGAAAAAAAAGAAAAAGCAAGAGAAAAAGAAAAACAAATTAGAAAAAAAGTACAAAAAACAATTTTAAAGCTTGTCATAAAAGAAAGAAGACCTTTTTATTATAAACTTTAAGTAGTCAGATAAGCAGCTTACTTCTGATTAAAATAATGCAGCAGATTGCACTTAGATATCATTAGAGTGGCCAGATGATGCTGAACTTAGATGTTAAAAATATTTATATAATTGTAAATATAATTTTAAAATCTTAATAAAATACTAGTATAACTGCTTAAGAGAAAAAAAAAAAACTAAAAAGCTAAAAACTTACTTAAAAATTTTTAAGTAAAAAAATAGCATGAACTTTTGATGATATCATTAAAATACTTAAAGTTTACAAACTATTCTTAAAGAAATAAATTAGATAAAACTAAACAAAAATATATATTTAAAAACATATAACTAATTAGATTGCTAGATTATACAAGATGAAAAGACTAAAAAATATAACATACTAGGTCATCTAAATTAGTAGTCTGGTCAGAGTATATTAATTCTAAGTATTAATTAGTAAAAAATAATAATAAAGATGTTTAAAAAAATGAGTATTAGGATCTTAGTGAACTTTACAATATTATAAAACAAATTATTATTATTTTACAGCAATTTTTTTTGTACATCACTTTTGTGTAACATTTTGTACACCAATTTTGATCAACCAATAAAATTGCACATATATATAACACACTGCGTATGTGGCTTTTTTTTTGTACAGTACTTATACTTACATATTAGTATGTAATATATAATTTTTATAAAGTAATATGACGAGCAAATCATTAACTCTTTCCGACGATCACTTGTACCAAACTCTGCTGCAAACATTTGATTATTATTCAATATTTTAT
>CAJVQA010008673.1:0-12761 GCA_910591915.1 Cetraspora pellucida
AACTATTTTAAATTATTAATAAAGATATAAGCAAGGCCTCACCTTAATACCAAAAAAAAAAAAAATAATAATAATAAAATATATTATATATAAATGGGTTATTTGTTTCTTTGTTAGTTGTTTAAAAGGCTAACTATTTTCAGAACTACTACTGCTAGAGCTCAAACTTTTACTACTTTTTCTTGAATTTTTGTTAACTATACTGCTAGTTTATTTCTTTTTGCTATTGCTACTAGTAATGCTTGCACCACTAAAGGCTAAGAGAAAGAAACTTCTTTTCTTACTCTTCTCTTTACTTTTAAGAACAGCAAGCACTGCTTTAATTGCTTTTGTAATATATTTTGTTATTATTAAAATAAGTTAATTTATTACTACTATATTAGCTTATTTATTAGCTTGTAATAATTTTTACATTTCTTTTTCTTTTTATACTTCCTCTTCTTAGCCATCTTGTTACTTTAGCTTTTTTCTTTTCTTATTTTGAATTTTTTTGAAAATATAAAAAATTTAAAAAATTAATAAAAATATTTGTATAATTAACTCAATTTGACAAGTATCAAGATACCTACCTTTCTTTTATAATTAAATAAATACTAAATATGAAATATTGAATAATATAAATATTATATTAATATTATTATAATATTATTAGTTAAATAAATAATTAGAAGGTGTGGTGACCTAGTGAAATGGTCATATTATCAACTCTTCAAGTGGTAGATTAGATGTTCAAATCCTATCAATAGTGAAAATTTAGATAATTACCTATATAATATTTGTATTAGGATAACTGTTATTAATAATTGAGTTAAGATACTTGTAATAATGATCATATTAGTATAACTGGCAGGTTATGGGCATCTGTATAACTAGTTATACAGAGGAATGCAAACTGACAAATCAGATGATGCAAACACTAGATAAGTTTTTATGACTGTGTAAATTTGTTAAAATTAGGTAACAAGAAGTTCATTTGGAAAAATCTAAATAAAAAAGTAGCTGAATCTTTAATAGTCTTACTATAAAAGCTAGCTTAAGGAAACAGATACCAAGATTATAATACCTAATTGTAGTAGTCAGACATACAAGAACCTTCTAGTTGGAAGTCTCAGAGATACTACCAACCAGGCTGCCAGAATGAATCAGAAGAAATAAATATTAAACTAATCTAATATACTGATGAACTAATCATAGTCTTATATAGGCTATCTGAATTAAAAGTCTAATAAAAAGACAAATAAAAAGGCAGAGGTATATTAAAGCACTAAGATTATGCTATGAAGTAAATGCTAGAGTCTGTATAAACTCTACAAGAGCATAGCAGTTAATAATATAACTCTAACTACAAGAGTTGGTTCTGTCATAGCAATATTTAGATCAGTTATAAAAATAAGTACAGAAGACTTTGGAGAGTTTATCTTGAAAATAGAATAGTTCTAAGGTTAAGATGATAATTTGAACATCTAGGTATAACTCAGTAATGTTAATACAGATTACAGGTTTAAAGAGTTTAAAGTAAAACATTCAAGCAAAAGTATTAGATATAGCAATTGATAGGAACCTTCAAGTAAACTTTTTTAATAAGTAATATAAAAAAGTTACATATATAGCCAATTGTATGCTCTTTTATAGTGATTTATCAAATTATATTACCAAAAAAGTTGTTAATAAAAGTCAAAAAATCAAAGAGGTCACCTTAACAAAATAAATAAATAAATAATTAATTAATTACATTAAAATAATATATCTTATCCTTGAAATATATATTTATAAATTTATTAGTTTTCAAGTAATATAAATCTTGTAATGTTTTTTATACTTAAATAAAAAATTGCAAATCATAAATATTTAATAAATATTAATATAATATTATTAATTAAATAAATGATTACATTAAATAATTTATTTTTGCTTTGAAGATAAACTTATAATCTTATTAGTTTTTGATTAACATAAATTCTTGTAATGTTCTTTTGTATTCAAATAAAAAATTGCATATTATAAATATTTAATAAATATTAATATAATATTTATTAATTAAATAAATAGTTATATTAAAAGATATAATGACCTAGTGAAATGGTTAGGTTGTCAACTTCTTAAGTAGTAGATTAGGTATTCAAATTCTATCAATAGTAAAATTTGAATAATTATCTATATAATATTCATATTATGATAACTGTTACCAATAATTAGATTAGGATATCTATAATAACAAGCATACTAGATAACTAACAAGTCATAAGGCATTTATGTAGTTATACAGAGAAATTCAAACTAACAACTAGGTAGTGCAAACACTAGATAAGTCTTTGTAGCCATGTAAATCTGTTGAAATTGGATAACAAAAAGTTTATTTAGAAAGACCCAAGTTGAAAGATAGCTAAATTTTAATAGCCTTATTGTAAAGGCTAGTCTAAGAAAATAAATACCAAGATTATAATATCTGATTGTAGTATTTGGATAGGCAAGAACCTTTGAATTAAGAGTCTTAGAAGTATTACCAATCAGACTGCTAAAATGAATTAAAGAAAAAAAATATTAGGCTAACCCAATATACTAATAAACTAATTATAGTCTTATATAAGCTATCTAAATTGAGAGTTTAGTAAAAAGACAAATAAAAAAACAGAGGTATGCTAAAATACTAGGGTTATGCTATAAAGTAAATGCTGAGTCTGTGTGAACTCTACAAGAGCATAATAGTTAAATGATATAACTCTAATTACAAGTGTTGGTTCTGTTATAGCAATATTTAGATTAGTTATAAAAATAAATACAGAAGACTCTAAAATATTTATTTCAAGAATAAAATAATTTTAAGGTTGAGATGATAATCTGAGTATTTGAATATAATTTAGTAATATTAATACAAATTACAGATTTAGAGAGTTTAAAGTAGAACATCTAAGCAGAGGTGTTAGATATAGCAATTAGTAAAGAACCTTTAGGCAAACTTCTTAAATAGATAATATAAAAAACTTATATATATAGCTAATTGTATGCTCTTCTGTAGTGGTTTACTGAACCACATTACCAAAAAAGTTATTAATAAAAGTCAAAAGACCAAAAAGGTCACCTTAACACTAAAAAAAAATAATTAATTACATTAATATAATTTATCTTTGCTTTGATAATAAACTTATAAACTTATTAGCTTCTGATTAATATAAATTTTTGTAATGTTTTTTTATACTCAAATAAAAAATTGCATATTATAAATATTTAATAAATATCAATATAATATCATTAATTAAATAAATGATTATATTAATATAATTTATTTTTGTTTTGATAATAAATTTACAAACTTATTAGTTTCTGATTAAAATGAATTTTTATAATATTCTTTTGTACTTAAATAAAAAATTGCATATCATAAATATTTAATAAATATTGATATAATATTATTAATTAAATAAATAACTGTATTAAAATAATTTATCTTTGCTTTAATAATACTTATGAACTAATTAGTTTCTGATTAACATAAATTCTTGTAATGTTCTTCTATACTCAAATAATAAATTGCATATTATAAATATTAAATTAATATTAGTATAATATTATTAGCTAAATAAATAATTATATTAAAATAATTTATCTTTACTTAAAAGACATCTGATAGATATACAAGTCATATGATTCTGTTTTGTTTTTTTTAAAAATATGCAATTAAAATATATATTACATGAACACATTGTTTTTTTGACTTTTACAAGATATCTTTTATAATCTAAGTTCTAAAATAAAAAATTTATAATTACATTGTTTTTATATTATTAATAAAATAAATAATTATATTAAAAGTAAAATATATATAGATTATTTTTATATAGTTTTGTATATTTCTTTAAAATTTTCATTTAAAATTGATATATGTTACTAATAAAACTTTTTTATTTTTTAATTAATTAAAAAAAATTTATAATATTATAAATAAAATTATTTATCTATTATAATAAAATTTTTTTTGAACTTTGGTAACAATGCCAGTTGGTTTATTAGCTTTAATTTTTGATATAGTATAAATTTACAATTACATTTTAGGATCAATTATTACTAGTACTATATATTATCTAATTTTACACTACTAACTTCATTCGGTTACTCTTTTGGCATCTAAGTGCATGTCTATTATATGTTTGCATACAGTTGGCTTAACAACTACTTGCAGTTAGAGCATACCATTAAACTGCTATATAGACAAAAATATCTACTGAACTTAATCTGATATTCCAAATACCAAGGGTACTGTCTTTTGTAAATTGTACTCATATGTCCTACTTATATGTTTTACCTAGTCTTGGTTTTTTGCCTTCTAATTTAACTATATCTAGTATTACTTTGTTTACTACATTTTTCACTTTTTTGTTACTGTATTACTCCCAAATTGGTCCTACTTAGATATATTTGATTTTTATAATCTTTTCATCTTTGGTATGCATGTTATTAATTCCTTAAAGTGTTCTAACAATGGTTCAGAATCTGCAATAAACCTGTATCTTAAGCCAGATCTGCTACTGCCATTGGTCTTTTTGACCAATCCATATCTTAAGCCAGGTCTGCTGCTATCATTTCTGCAAATGCCCTAGGTTTTAACAGTATATAGTAACTCAATTCTGCATTTAACTTTCAACATAGTGCTTCTTTTTATGATAGGGACCAAGACTTGTTATACTTACAAACAGAACAATTCTGGTTATATCTAGGGAGTTCCTCTGACCCTAGTGATACCATACTACCATATATTGCAAGCTCTCAGCTTATTTGATAATACTTGCAGAACAATTCTGGTTATATTTAGGGAGTTACACTAACCCTAGTGATGTTATACTACTTTGCAGATCTTATCTTATATAGTTGGTTGATCTCAGTTTTGTTCATTATAAACTTCCATATAGGTACAACTAGAACTCAATTTGGTACTTTTACATTACACAAGAAAGTTATATGTTAGCCTCCAAAATTTTCTCTTCTATAATTAGATTATTTAGCTATGCCAGAGGTGCTTCTAATTTTTGGTTAAACCAATCCTTTATTACAGCCCATCCTCATGTTTACTGCTTCTTTACTATTCTAGTCTTGGTTACTTTCAAACTACTCTTTCAATCAAATCCTTTTCTTGGATTTTAATTAGGACTTATTTGCACAATCTGTTGATTATTCTTTCAAGCAAGTACCTCACAAGTTGAGTGCAGGAATGTTGGTACTGCCTATATTAGGAGGTATAAGGATGTTGGTGTTGCCCTAGCCTAAAGGACTTATATATGCAATCTTTTTATAACTGTAATCTTCTATAACAACTGCTTGTTACATATAGTGTTTGCACTTCATGATTAGGTCTCCTTTTGGAAATTCTTATTTCTATCATTGTACTGTACTTAGACTTAACTACAGGGCTTCACATTCAATTACAGGCTCTTTATTAGATTACAGAAGCTAAAATCTTTCAATTTTGCCTTTAGCTAGACTTGAACCATTGATCTTAACAGTGAAGGATATGGGAGCTTAATTACTAAGCTATGGAATCTATACCTATAGTAAAATTTTGAATTATTATATTATTTTAAAATATATACTTATATATATAATAAAGTTTTCTTAGTTTGGTTAAAATTTTCTTAAATAGTACAAATTGAAGAATTTGATTAGTTAATTTATATAAGTCTATAAGCTAATTTTATTATATAATTTTATGTTTTTTTTTTTGCTTTTGCTAAGACTATTAGTTATCAGTAGCTACTGCCTTTATTGTAATTTTAATTATAGTTATATAACTTGTACAAAGATATCTCTATGCTATACTTAACAGATAGTGCATAAGTTTTTATATATTAAAGTGTATCTATCTAACTTTAATCTTTTTGTCTATATGTTAACTCTAACTTCTTTGTTTGTATGTCTATTAAGCTGTTACACATTTCAGAATACATCACCTAACTATAGGTCTCTAGAAGCCCTTTTGCTTAGAGCTCCAATTTGAATCAATCTGTTATCTATTTATCCAATAAGCTGTATTTAAATATCTGTTTTTTTAATTCAGATATTCAAACAGATTAACTGAATCATCTGATCATAATTACATAATTTTGGTACTATTTGATTTATCTTGATAAGACAAATCAAATAGTACCAGAATTATATAATTCTGATCGATAATTGTGAAATAAATAATTTTTTGACAAGATATTTTTTTGACAAGATATTTTTTTTTGTCAATTTTTATCCAGACTCAACTTTAACATTTCAAAATGTAGTCAGGCAAGTACTAACTTTAAGTATGACAGTGTTACAGTTTACTTTATGCTTTAATAGGCTATCTAAACTCAAGTGATTGATAATAAGTAAATATTATATTAGGTAACTTGATGAATTGGTGCTTGAATTATTGTTTAAAGGAATTAAAAAATTAGTATTCTATATTGTATTAAACTAGTACATTATATATCAGTTCTAGCAAGAACTTGCTTAGTGCTTATTTGTGATTTTATGAATTTATTATCATAACAAGGTTATTTTAATCAGTTCTGCAGGCTGTAACTTTAGCATTGCTTAGAAAAATGAACTAGACTAATTTGCTAGCTTAAATTTAATTTCAAATACAGATTTCTGAATAAATTATAATTTTTTTTTTTTAGTGAAAACATCACTACTTTATCTTTCATCATCATGATTATGTAAAAAAAGTATCTAACAACTATAATTTAATAATAAATTTTTAGCAATTTATTAGATGGCTTATACAATCAATATATATTGTCAATGCTTTATTCTTTTGTGTTAATGATTTAAAAAAAAGTTTATAATTCTTACTTATTTAATTAAAATTATTTTAGATTTCAAATATTTAAGGATCTTTATTATATTTATTTACATAAAATATTTTGTTATGATATAAAACCTGTGAATATTTTGATTTCAACTAAAAAGAAGATAACTTATAATTGTACAAATAAATCAGATTCAACCTGTAATTTTAAATATTGTCAAAATTTACCATGGATAGAGCATATTAAGACTATTTAAGATATATATAAAAGTGATAATTCTAATAATTATATAGTAAAAGTAGGTGATTTTAGGTTGATGAGAAATATAGTCTAGTTACTTTATACTAAATATATAAGCACAAGATGGTAGGTTTTTTTAATACAAATAATTGGCAGTTCAAGTTTTGGCTTTTTATTTTCAATTAGTATTTGTATTAGAATTTACTTAATCAAACTTGAAATTATATATATATTGTGTTGCTATCTATTCAGTTATAACAATGCATATTTATTATATATATAAAAATATTTTAAAGAACAAATTTAATAATAATTCTTATAAAAACAATAATAATTCTTATGATAATTATCATAATTACAAATAATATAATAATAAACATTAATTCTTTTTAAATAAAATATTTATATATTAGCTATATATAAATATGAAGTATAAATAAGATCACATTAATTAATTTTTTGGTTCTTAATATTACAGCTATTATCATAATTTCCGAAACATCTGCTTATTGCCTAAAATCTTTTTGGTCTTTTAGTAAATTGCTTAACTTTTCAAAAACTACATTACCATCTTTAGACCTTCAGTCTAAAGACAGTGATATAATTTTTGAAGAGTTAAATAATTTACCAAATGACCAAAAGAATTTTAGATGTTTCAGAAATAGGGTTGTTAACTTATATATAAATTTATTGTAATTTACCAATTTTAAGTTTATTGTAACTAATATAAATTACTTGTAAGTTATATAAGTTGATTAACAAATATTGTATATCATATTATTATTTGTATCAAATTAACTTAATAAAACTCTTTCAAACTTCGATCAAATTAATTTTAATGCTGATAAAAATTGTTAAATAATTTGGCTAGCTTTAAAGCTATATTGTAACTTACAAACAGGCTGGATAAGTTACAGTAAATTACAATATAATTTATATGTAAAGTAAGTTGTCAGGTATGCTTTAACAACCTTACCTAAAAATTATGATAATAGCAATAAAATTTTTAAAATAGCTCTGGCCACCTGGTGTTAAGACTGAGCCAGATTATAAAAACAAAAAATTAACTTAACATAGCCTAAGCAAGAAATGAGCATATGAGTAAAAATCTGAAAATGAATTTAGTTATCACAGTAGTGAACTTAGCTCCTAATGAATTATAATATTATGTATCAGCATTAATAGTATAATTAATGCTCCAGTAATTTCAATAATTAATAATATAGATTAGATATACATATTATTACAATTCTTCAGATGTTAAACTTATTATAGTGAAAACTTAGAATTCACTTTCAGGTTTTCACTTTCATATACTAAAATATAAATATTTATATAAACCATATTTCTATTTAAATTACTACCTTTAGCAAAAAATAAGATACTTTTCACAATATCTGTATCATTTTATAAGTAAATTAGTAAAGTGTTTTACAATATAATATTTAACAGAATCTTAGAATCAGAAAATAAAATACCACTTAATTTTTTTTTTTTTTTACATGCTAACAACTTGAATAATTCAACTAATATCTACTTACAAAAGAGATAAAATGTATTGAGTCTGATTTTGTAATCTACTAAAATATATATCTATAATTTCAAATAAAAACCTTACTTAAAATTTGCAAATAACAAATTTTGAGTCTCGAATTTCTAGTTAAAGTAAAAGAAAATTTTATTAAAAAAAGTTCAGTTTATTATAATACTTATATAGTAATAAATATTTACTTGGTACTCTTGATACAGATGCTGAAATTAACTAATTAAATACAATATAATCAATTGGTCTATCTGTTTATGCTAATGAAAGTTAATTTTTTTTACTTGAATTTATGATGTTAGTATTAGTAATAAATAAATAAAAAAATAATTTAAAAGAATAAAGTAATACTTAATAATTTTTACTTTATTATGAAATTCTATTGAACAAATAAGACTTAATAAGTTAATTAAATATTTATACTTAGAATTTGTGCCAATTATTATAGTATATTTATGAAGACTGATATCAATATCATCTGTTACAATATTTTCAGAAATCCTTTGATAAATTTAAAAAATAATATTGCCAAAGTTGATTTCTATATTTTATTATTTAAGGAAAGTTAATATTTGAATCTCTAATTTTCAAAATGGAACTAAAATTTACAGTTTAATTTCAACTAATATGCCTTTTTAGAACTTTAATTTCTAAATTTTTAATTTGAATTTTTTTACAAGATGGCCATCTACTAATGATTTGTTATCTGGTATTATATTCTCATCTCTATTTTAATCATTGTAGTAAACTAAACATTCTGCTGATTTATCCTATTATTAAACAATGAGAAACTCATATTTACTTACTACTTCGGCCACTTATCCAACACATTAATTAAAAATTGAAGTGCATAATACCAGTGATTGAAAGTAAATATACTATTATATTCAAAATCACTTATATTATTTTGTTGAGTCTCTATTCTTCTTTTTACTGTACTTATAGAGTATAACTTCTATAAGAGAATATAAATATATATTAGTAAAGAGTTTTTGAATGATGATTTGGTCTGCTTATAATACTTATATGCATATTTAGAAAAAATAATATGTTTGCATAACTAATGCAAATAATTTTTTCTTGAAATATAATATAATAAATAAATCTAAAACCTTTAAACAATGAAAAATTATTTTGAGTTTTTAATTTCTAATTTAATATAAGAATATATATTACAATTACTAGTGCTAAAACAATGCATCATCTAAATAATTAGTACTTTTGAATATACTATATTTAAAAAATTATAACTTTAATAGAGAACAATATATATGTATTATACTTATCTGTAAATCTTTTTACAATTAAATTTATATATATTTATATTATAAATATTTAAAATCTAGAAAGAAATTAATCATAATAGTTTTGTAAGAATATTTAATAACAGATAAATGTACAGTACATATGTACAAAAATCTATATTGATAAAATTTAAATTTATATTAAATCTTGTAAAACTGTAATATACTAATATATTGATATACTGTATTTTTAAGATAGATAAATCCTATTAAAGTATTTTTTATTTTTTTTAAAAAACATTATCTTTTAAATAACATAAGACTTATACAAGTTCTCTTTGTAGTTATTAAATTTCTAGCATTCGAAAAAAGCCTTTTACTAGCTGTTGAAGATGTGAAAACAGCTAAATATTGTTTTGCTAATTTACTTATAACTGGAAATTTATTATGATGCTTATGTCACTACATGAAAGGATCACACTCTATATTAATTTCTTTAAGCTTTAAATAGTTAAAAATCTTCTTAACTGTAATAGTGTATGCTTTTTAAAATTAGAAAGAATACTACTTTTAGCATTTCTTTTTGCAAAAGTTGATTTAACCTCTGTTTTAATAATTTTTTTTCTTTATTTATATTATTTTTCATTTTATTATACTCCTCATAAAGTAAATTTTTAGCAGCATATTATTCATCAAATAAAACAAAGCATAGATTTTTGTATCTGAAATTCAAAAGACTAGATAAAAGTAAGCTTGGCGATATTAAATTAGGCCAATAATAGTTCATTGCATTATGCAAATTATTTTTAATTTTATTAATATCTATATTAATTGGTATATAAGCCTTTTTATTCTTTTTTTAATCACTTGTATCTTTATCAAACAAGTCTTGAAAGTTATCATCATTATCATCATTAATGTTTGTTATATTATTATTATTAGAGATTGATAACTAACAATTTTTTATAAGCTTACTTAAAATAAGAACCATTATTGAATAGGTGTAATAATTACTTCTACCTAAGTAATTCATAGCTTTGGCAAATGGTTCCAGAATCTCTACTAGACTATTTATTGTATCCTACTTATCATCAAAAAGTATTATTTATTGTTAAATATTTAAAATTTTTCTTGGTATCAGGATCAGACTTGGTTGAAAGTAAGTTTACAAGAAGGTTAATATGATTTTTTAATTTAAGAAACTGATTCCAGATGAGGTAAAAAAATTCCAACATGTTGGGCAATCAGCTATTGTATGCAAGTATTTAGAAATTTTTGAAATGCTCTAATAAATTAGAATATAATATATATTAAAAAATTATTATTATTTTTTAATAATAATGACACTTATAAATAAGTAAATAAATATTATGCCTTATCTCAAAATTATTATTATCATTTTTATTTTCATGTTTACTTTTATTTTCACTTTCATTTTCATTTTCATTTACATTTTGAACTTTAGGAAATTTTTGTTAGACTTCTTTAAATCTTTTTTTCTGCTTAGACCACATAAAAAATTAATTAATTGCTTAATTCTTTTAACTAATATTTTTGCTATAATTAGTTTTCTTGTGATTATGAGTTGTAATATATATAATATACAATTTAGCCAATTACTTTTTTCATATTTTTTTTTTTTTTTTAACATATAAGCAGTCATGCTAGTACTTTATTAGGTTTTTGGAATTATATTTATAACTACATAAATATCTCTAATATCTAAGTCTAGCATCACCCGATCACCTTAATGATACCTAAGTGCAACCTGCCGCATTACTTCAAACAGAAGTAAGCTGCTTGTCTAACTACTTAAAGTCCATAATGAAAAGGTTTTCTCCCTTTTATAACAAACCCAACATTGTTTTTATTACTTTTTTCTCAACTTGCTTCTCTTTTTCTCTTAATTCTTCTTTTTTCTCTTCTTTTTCTTTCTGATTTGTCTTTTCTCGTTTTCTTGATTTCTTTAAATTTTCACTTTTTTTCCTTTTAATTCTATCTGTTATTCCACTCTTTTTCTCCCATTTAATAATTTTTTTACAACGTATTCTCCATACTTATTCATAAAATGTGTCCCAGGCTGTTATTGCTATTGTATTTGCAAACTGCTATTTTGATCTTGTGTTTAATAGTTTTGCTAGTTTGTCTTGCATTTCTCTTAGAATTAAGCCTTTTATTAATGCTTCTCTTATTTTAACTTCCTCTGTTTCTGTTTTTCTGAAGAGCACTATATACAACATATATGAAGGAATTCAGATCTTTTCTTCTTTCTTTAACTTCTTCCATGCTGTTGCAATGATTACTTTTTGGATTCTTTTCTAGAGATTTCTTTGCCCTTTGCATGCTGCCAAATGTGTTTGTGTCTTTTTTACTTTATCTTGGCATACTTGGCATTCTACTGTTATGTATATATCTGGCCTTCTTCTGTTAAGTTCTTCTAACATTGGAAGTTTATCTATTATGCACTTAATAAATGCATTTCTTCTGGAGCTATTTCTTCTTGTTGTGCAGTGTATTCTCTTGGTCATCTTTAGTCTTTTCTAGAAATAAGTCTAATCGTAAATTGTGATTTCTGCTTCTGGCTCCAAGCTTTTAATTGCTTTTGTTTTTTTCTACTCTGCTCCTATTCTTACATTTGTTACTAATTTGCAAAGCAGTTTTGCTGGTATGTTAGTTTTTCTGTTTTCCTATTCTAGGCAGTACTCTATCTCTTTACAACTGACTCTTTCAGCCTGTACTATTTTCTTACTCATCATTCACTTTTTTGCTAAACTATCGGCTCTATCATTCCATTTATTTTTACTATGCCCTTTTTTTTTTTTTTTTTTTTTTTTTTTTTGTGTTAAAGGCCATACTTGTGGCAATACTTTATTGACTTTTATTGGGTTAGCTATTACAACTATTTTTTACAAAGATGAGAGTACAGCTAGTCACACATGCAACTTTTGGTTGCCTATTTAA
>CAJVQA010008674.1:0-12760 GCA_910591915.1 Cetraspora pellucida
CAGCTTACTTCTGCTCGAAGTAATGCGGCAGGTTGCACTTAGGTACCAGTAAGGTGGCCGGGTGATGCTAAACTTAGATATTAGGGATATTTATGTAATTACAAATGTAATTTCAAAAAACTTAATAAAGTACTAGTGTGACTGCTTATAGGAAAAAAAAAAAATATATATATATATATAACTTGTATAAAGTAAATATGCAACTAGTTATATATATAGCTTTTGGTTATCTATTTAAGTAGTTTATTTATAGGTTTTATACTAATTGTCATATTTATAATCTGCTAGAAGATTATCTTATTAAATAATTAATTTCTATACTATACCTAACAGATAATATACAAGTTTCTGTATATCTAAGTGCTATTTAACTTTATTCTAACCTTCCTATTTATATATTCATTAAGTTGTTATATTTTAAAATATATTACTTAATTGTAGAGCTTTAGAGAGCCTTCTTGCTAACTAACTACCTATATTTAGTCTTTGTTAATAAGATTTATCTTTGCAAATTCACTCAAATCTAAATATTTATTTTATAGCATATCCTTAGTACTTATAATATATTTTTATTTTTGTTATTAAACTTTTATTTAAATAGTCTAGAAGGACTATGATCTGTTAATAATATACTGAGATTATAACATCTGATATTCTTTTTTTCTAATTTAAAACTTTTAGTAGTCTGGTTAGTAATATCTCTTATTTAAGCTTCTTGCTTACCCAATTTCTTCATATTAATATTTGTTTTCTAGGTTTAGTCTTTATAGTAGTATTATTAAAAATCTATATTATCTCTTTATTTAGATTTTTTTAAGTAGGCTTTGGCTTTCTAGTTCTATAGATTTATACAACTACAAAAACTTATCTTGAGTTTATACTACCTATTACCAATTTGTATTTCTTTATATAATCAGTTATACAAATATTCTATAATCTGCCAGTCATACTAATGTAACTATAGTTACAAATATCTTATCTTAACTAATTAACAGAATGCTGTTATTATAATATTATCTATATATTATATAAGTGATTATTTCAATTTTACTATTAATAAGTTTTGAACTTACAATCTACTACTTAAAAGGTTAATAACTTATTTATTTTACTAAATTATTACACTTTTAATTATAATAAGATTTTATTTATTTTATATCTATTTTTTAAAATTTTTTAAGCCTTTTTTTGTTAAGTTTTTTTTTATAGATAAGTTAAGGTTTAAGATTAAAATTATTAAAAAAAATATATAAATAAATATTAATAGTATATATATTTTTTTTTATAAAGGCTATTAGTTATTAGTAACTATTGTCTTTATTGTAATTTAATAAAAGAAATAAAAGAAAAAAATAAAAAAGTATAGATACTTCTGCAAAACATAAAAAAAGCATTTGACTCAGTTTTATTTAAGAGTTTGGAACTAATATTGCAAAAAGTTAAAATACTAAAAAGAACAATAAAATATATCTTAAATCTGTTTTATAAGAGACAATTAAAAATTATTATAGTTTATAACTTAACAGAAAAAATAATAGCAGAAGATGGTATAGATCAAGATAAAGTAATATCTCTATTAATATGATGACTTTATAATTTACTATTAAAGAAAATACAAAAAAATAAAGATTTAAATTATATAATAAAACAGCAAATCAAAAGAAATATGCAATGTAGCAACATCACAAAATATTGCCAAGTAGTCATTGTATATGCAAATAACAATATGGATTGCAAATAGTAAAGAACAGTTAATAAAGATTTTAAAAATAGCAGAAAAATTTTTTAAGATAAATAATATAGAAATAAATAGTTTCAAATCAAAGCTACTAATAATGAATACAAAATTAAAGAAAAAAGAAAGAAAAATAATTTTAGAAAAAGCAAGATAACAGAAGAAACAAAGAACAAAATAGTTCACTTACTAGAAATATAGTTAAATAACAGAATAAGTGAAATACTAGTAAAAAAAAAACTAAAAAAATAATTAGTTAAATAATAAGAGATCTCTGATACAAAAAATAATAATGAGTCAGATTGCATATATAAACAATATTATAATAATACCAAAACTAAGTTATATATATAATTAACAAAAATATCAAAAAGAAATATAAGTAACAAAGGGTATGACAACCTAGTAAAGTGGTCAGATTATCAACCCCTAAGTGGCAGGTCCAGAGTTCAAATTCCAGTGTTGACAGAAAATTTGAAAATCCTTTTTGTGTTATGGTTAACTGTCTCTTGCAATTAGTTGAGATAAGACCCTGTTACCTATATTGCATTAGCATGACTGACAAGCTACATGACATTTGTGTAACAGTTACATGACATTGTCTTTTGAGACAAGGTCTGTAGTTACACAAAGAAATGCAAACTGATACCAGGTGATGCAAACTTACAATAAGTCCTTGTAACCATATAAATCATAGAAACCAAAAGAAGAAAGATGGAAGCCTATTTGGAAGATCTGAGTAGAGAAGTAACCTAAACTTTTGACAGTACTACTGTAAAGACTAGACCTATAAAATGGAGCTAAAACTTGTAAAATTGGGCAAATATGCTGGTCTTTGAGGAAGAGCCAAATAGAACCAACCAGGCCATCAGAATTTGTTTCAAAGGAAAAGGTTACATGTCAGCAAACATTTAAACCAGAGGTGTATGATTATGACTTGCCTTTCTGAACTATCTGGTTTGGGAGCTTGGTAGAACTTGAATTGAATATCAAAATAGTAAGGATATGTTGTAAAGTTAGTACTAGAGTTGGGATAAACTCTACAAAACTATAACGATTTAATAATACATTCTAACCACCAATGTTAGTCTTGACCATAGCAATATCAGGTTAGCTGTAAGAATGAAATACAGAAAATTTTGAAAAATTTAATACAAGGTCAAAGGTTTCCTATATGAGTGAACTGCTTTAAAGACTTAGTAGTCATGGCATATTTTCATCAGCATTAGTCAGAATTATTGGTAAACAAAGGTAGGTGAATAGATACAGAAACTAAAATGATTAAATAGGGAGGGTTCCAGATATGGCAGCTAGTGTAAAACCTTTAGCCAGACTATTTAAATTAAACAATAACTAAAGTTGTACAAGTGGCTAGTTGTACACTCTTCTTATAGTTGCTCTCTGTAGTTGTAAAGCATTCATTAGTCAAATATACTACTAATAAAATCCTGAATCACAAGTATTTACCTTAATATTTAAAAATATATATATATATATATAAACTAAAGGGGTATGATAACCTAGTAAAGTAAATAGGTTGTTAACCTCTAAGTGACAGATTTAGAGTTCAAATTCCAATGATGATGAAAATTTGCAATTCTTTCTATATTATAGTTAATGGTCTTTTGTGATTGGTTAGGATAAGACACCTGTAACTCATGTCATATTAGCATGACTGGAAGGTCTAAACATTTATACAATGTTGTATGAAGAAACATAAACTGATACTAAGCAATATAAACTCAAGATAAGTTTTTAAGTTATATAAATTATGAGAATCAGATAAAAAAATAAAAACTCATTTGAAAGATTTGAGTAGAGAAATAACCCAAACCTTTAATAATATTACTGTAAAAATTAGACTTATAAAACAGAACTAGAACTTATAAAACTAGTCAAAGAACTGGCTTTTAAGAAAAGACTGAATAGAACCAACTAGGCTGCTAGGATTTATTCTGAAGAAAAAACTTATATGTCAACAAATATGTAAACCAAAAATGTATAGTTATGACCTGCCTTTCTAAACTATCTGGTTTGAAAACTTAATAAAACTTAAATTAAATATCAAAATAGTAGAAATATATTGTAAAGTCAATACTAGAATTGGGATAAACTTTACAAGGACATAGTGATTTAATAATATACTCTAACCACCAATATTGATCTTAATCATAATGATACCAAGTTAGCTATAAGAATGAAATACAGAAGATTCTGAAAGGTTTAGTACAAAGTCAAAAATTTTTTATATGAGTAAACTACTTTAAAGACTTAATAATTATAACATATTTTCATCAACATCAGTCAGGGTCATTAGTAGGCAGAGGTAAGTGAATAAATACAAAAACTAGAGTAGTTAAATAGAAAACCTACAGACAGGTTCTAAGTATAGCAACTAATATAAAACCTTCAGACAGACTACTTAAATTAGACAATAACTAAAGTTGTATAAATAGTTAATTGTATATTCTTTCTATAATTACCTTCTGTGATTGTAATGCAACTATTAACCAAATATACTATCAATAAAATCCTAGATTACAAGTACTTACCTTAATATTTTTTAAAAAAAAAAAATATATATAAACTGATCAATATCTCAAAATTTTGATTATAAAACCATTTTTAGTAAAAAAAATTTATTGTAAAATTTTAGTATAAGCTATATCTTGCCTAATTCCAAATCTACTCTTATCTTAATTATAAGCAAGAATTTATTTTTTCATTTGTAAAATTGGTTTGATGCTATGTTATATGAAGTTGTAATTTAATAAATTATAACAATATATAAATACACACTATTAATATTTAAAAAATATATATATATATATATATAAACACTATATATAAACTAATAAATTTTCTTAACTATATAAAATTATAAAAACAAAATTCTTTTTTGCTTTTAACCAATCTTAAATCATTAACCTTGTTTGTAAAATTTAAAGTTTAACTGCTAAGCTACAGAACTTAAACCTTTTAAACTTTATTTTATATTAGTATTTGTTTTTTTTTATTATAAATTCTATTTATTATTTTAATTTCTTTACAAAAAAATATATATTATTAAATTAATCATACTTTATTATGAAACAGAGATCTTAACAAAACCAATGCTATCTGTTATAAGTATTAAAGTAATCTAAATAAGTTAATAATTCAATTATACAACTTTAAGTTTTTTTCGGTGATCACGTGAAAGTGACATTTGATGGTGATACTAAAAAAGATATCACAATTCTCGTGAATATTAGATGCAAAAAAAAAAAAAAAATTTCTTCAGAATGATTCCTTCCCATTCAAAGAAGTAATGATGAATTGGCTATATCATGAAAAGAGTACCTTGTTTTTTCTTTAAAAAACTTGGGACCAGATGAAAAGATGTGCTTAGCTGTTTTCTTGTTACGCCAAAGCACATATGCCTATCTGAACAAATAATTTGTGGAAGCGAATCCATTCTCTGACTCTAGGTTATATTTCCTTTTGACAATCTTCAAAGAGCTTTTAGGTGCAGTGTTGGCCTATGACCTATATGACCCATTATGAGCTATTGGTTATGACCTTATGACCTGTTATGACTTATAAAATTTACTATTACATTATGACCACCTTGGTCATATAGAGTTGAGTATGACCTAAAATGGCCAACGTTGTTTAAGTGTGTCTATGTTGTGAGAACGGGGTTTAAGGTAATGGAATTTAAGAGTTTCGGTTAAGGTTTATGTAAAATAAATTCTACCTTAAAATTCAAATACACCTAAATTCCATTCCCACTCACAACATATATATCGCTTTTTGGTTATGTAAATTGTTTAGAATGTTGGAATATTAGGAAAGTATTAATTATTGAAATATAGCGAGTTGTAATTAATAGAATATTTTATAATTTATAACAAAGTTAAAAAAAAAAAACTTACAAAATATAAACAATAAATACGAAAGCGAAAGAAAGATTATTATCAGCAATTGTGACTATTTTATTACAAATCCACAAAGATAAATAAAACGAATTTAACAAAAGTAAACACCAATTGTGTGTCAAACTTTCCCATACTAAGATGGGATTGTTGCCGTAATTTAAGCATATCGATCAAAATTAACGTCAATAATACGACCCCCGTAAGTGTATCCACTAAATTTTTCTTTTTTGCAAGTATTAAGTGTTCTTGATTAATACTTCATATAAGAAACATCGACGTTTGACAGTAAATAAACCGATTTAGACTCTTACCAACAGCAAATCGTGCAGATTCGTTTGAATCGAATTGCACTACACCGGCACCCTTTGGTCTTCCATTTTGCTCCAGAATCTCGGCCCTTAAAACATTACCTATTTACGATCGAGGTATAACATTAGGCAAAATAACAAATAAGCTATTACAAATAAATAATAACTAACCACAATGTTTAAAGAGATCTCTCAAATCCAAATTAGTTGTTGTGAACGGAAGCTAATGTAACCCAACAAAAAGAAAATACCAAATTATTAATTCTAGCATGTCTATATTCTCCTAAATTTTATTTCCATATCACCTATCGTTTTTTGTTTAGCAATACCAATACATAAGAAGAAACCAAGATATTGTTTTCTTCTGCAGTCTCAAATACAACTAAGAAAATCTAACGTTTAATATTGTCTGCATAGAGTCCTTACATTTCTGACAAAGATTTGAGTTCCAGTCCCACCCGATGCTCCTGGTGTAGGATAGTAACCCGCCGACCCGTCATATCCAACTGCTGCACCACCGTATGGGGGAATGTAACCTCCACCAAATCCACCGCCGCTATAATCCATCATATTTGCGCCTGCAGCGCTGAAATCATTATAACCGCCACCGTATCCATCATACTGGTCTGGACCAGGTCCCATAGATTGGTAAGTCGAACCAAAGCTTGCTGGTGCAGCTGCTTGTGGCCCATAAAATCCTCCTGCAGAATTATGACCATAATGACTCGGACCCGCATAAGGACGAGTTGGACGTGTTGAAAATCTTGGCGGTGGTGGTCCTCCAGCAAACCGATCCTATGAAAAATAAGGGGAATGCATTCGAAAAAGAAAACCCACCAGCTCAATACTTGCCTCATGTTAATTCCTGCCCACACCAAACAGTAACGCGGTAGAAACAACGTGTCTATGCTTAAGTCACGTTATAACCACCGAATACACCATCTTTTTCTCCACCAAAAGGTTTCCAAACAAAAAAAAACAACCAAACTACACCCCACCTCACGGACTTCAATCCTTCTACCATTCAATTCGAACCCATCGTACATAGCTAAAATAAAAATAACCATTTAGCTTAATGACCCTAAATTTCATCCTTCCCAATTCCTACTTCTTCCTACTTTTATACACACAAGCCAAGACAAATTCCCATAATTGTTTTCACAAACATACAAATCGCATTTGCAGCATCTCCTGGTGTCTCAAAAAGAACAGTCCCTGACCCTTTAGATCGTCTATCTTGACCAATGAGTATATCAGCTCGAATAATATTTCCTAGAAAAAAGTATCAATAATTAATTTAACGCGTTAATATATTGTAATATCGATGTAGCCTACCAGCATTTCTAAAAAGATCTTTTAATTCTTGCCATCCAACAGAATACGGTAGCTGTTTAAAAAAAAAAGTAATAAACATATATATATAAGAATTCAATGCAACCCAACAGGTTAAATATTTAAATAAAAAGATTATTGCACTTACGTTGCCTACATAAATTTGCCTACCAGCATTACCACCAACATTTGCAACATGATGACTATTATTACTATTGTGAACTGGTAATGATCTATCAGGCCTAATGCTTAATCCAGTACCAAATTTTGCTTCAGTCTCCCGATCCTAATAAGTTTACAAAAGATAAACATTTCATCCATAAAGGACATGGATAGTGCTCAATTTATGAATACCTCGCGAATAAACACAGGTCTTCCGAGTAATTGAGTATCATTAAGAGTTTCTATTGCTCTCCGTGCATCTTCTGGAGTACGATATTCAACAACACTAAATTTAGAGAAATTAAAAAATGTGATTTTGTATTAAATTGCCATACTCTATTCAATGAATTTACCCGCATCCCTATTAAAACAATAAAAGAATTTAAAATGTTAATAGCTTTCATTAGCTAGCCTATCCATTAATGGAATACATACTTTAGACATGCCATTAGGTTGCACCAAGACATCAGCAAAAACAACTTCACCAGCTTGAAGTGTGAAATTAAAATTATTAAGCAATAATATACAAGAAAATTTAAAATAATTCTGAAAACTAAATCATCAAACCTTGACGCATGAAATCTTTTAATTGAGCCCATTTTACTTCATAAGCCAAATTTCCAACATAAACGCGGCATTCTTTTTGTGATCTTTGTGAGGCATTTATTGCTTTATAACAAATGTGAAACGAGATCGAATATTATTGATTGATTAATATAAGGATTACGGTAAGTAATTATATTTAATATCGAATGTCAAACCTTGTAGACCATTGGATGATGGCATCGGACTATTCTTTGACATACCTGCCACTTCCCGAGCTGATATTCTTTGATTATAATTCCTATCTTGTCTGAAATTATTACGTAAGTTAACATTCCGTTCCCTTGGTTCTCTTTCCCTTGACCGACTACGTGCATCCCTCCTTTCTCGTTCCCTTTCACGATGTGCCTCCCGTGTACCACTATTATTTCTATCCCTTTCCGATTCTCTATCCCGTCTCTCCTGCCTCTCAGTTTCATAATATGACGATGTACGACGGATTGAAGAACGATAAGGTTCAGAATATGAATATGAATCTCTTTGTGGTGTTCGTGGAGAGCGGGAACGTCTAGGTGATGTACGGTCTCGTCGTGGTGACCGAGAACGGCGTGGAGATCTAGAACGTCTACGCGGTGATAATGATCGACTAGTGCTTTTTCTGAAAGAAGTAATGAAAACGATGCATAAGGAGCCGAATGCAATAACTTTAAGTAAAATAGGAACACTTGGGAGAAAACACTACAATACCCATAATGTACTGAAAATACCTGCGCCGATATTTAAAGTCTTCATCGTCAGTTCTGCTACGTCGACGGTCTTCAGAATTATAACGATCGTCGTGATGATCTGTCACAATATCCTCTGTTGCAGTGAGACGATCGAGCGTTGTATTGATTGGATCGCTCATAAGATCTTCAGTGGGTGTGTGCGGTCCAGATGACATTGTTCAAGCTCTCTTAATGGGCTCAAATGTTTTTTTAATACAAAAAAAAAAAACGAGAAACTAACCGATATAAAGACAACGAAAGAACTGTTGTCACTTTGTGAATGGAAGATAATGTCGGAGAACAAAAGCAATGAGAATTCTTAAAATATCACCCATTACTATAAATAAATTTTCCATGTGGCTTGGCCTGTAACATCAAATAGCAAATCAAAATGCATCGACTGATCTTGTTAATTATGTGCAGTACATCTCTTAAACTGTTTTAACTGTTTTTCAGGCAAATTTGCCTGAATCTTAATTTTTAATGGTTTTTTTTAAAGGTGAGCATACGATTACAGTCAACAGTTTCTATATCGAACTCCCTGGGTTATTAAGAAAATGAAAAAAGTTTAGCTTAAGTGTAAACCAGAGATAGTAAAAAAAAAATTTTTTTCTCCTGCTGATATGTATGATCCGGATACATATATTTTAAGTCTTCGTATACTTAATTATTCGGGAAAATCATCGCCTGTTTAAAAATGGTTTAACCCATTTTTACCATTCAGATTTAAATTTTTGAACTTAAAAATAAAATTAAAAAATTTTATTGTTCGGTTTAAACAGTTATATAGTTAACCCTTTCTAAATGCATTTTTCCTAAGTGCTTTTTTTTTTTTTAAATACACACTTTAACTTAGTAAGTGCTAAGCTTGTTAAGTGTAAACCTTCCGATAAGATTTTACAGCTCGAATTTATACGTACACACTAAAGTGTTTGGTCAACATACTAAATCAAGCATATGTTTAAGGCTAATTTATTCTTATATTGATAAAAACTAGGTATTTAAAATTTTAGAGGCTCTTTTCTAGTAGTCGTACCCTAAGATAGAATAGCCAGTTTACTGTTAGGTTATCCAGATATCCGCTAGGGACCAATTTAATAAAAAAAGGGTAGTAAAAAATTGCATTTTATATTATAAATTTTATAATAAATTATAAGAAAATATAAACTTTAAAGAGTTGTACTGCAAATTTTATTAAGATAACAGAACTGGTTTCTTAAGTAAAAAATGGTTTTATGTTGATTTTGGATTAGTTAAGCTTGAAAAAAAAATTGAAAAATGATTAATTTGGTCTTTTTTTTTAGAACACAATTCATATTATAGTCAATTAAATCAAGTAAAAATATTATTTAATTTAAAATAGTAGTTAAAAAATATATTTAATTAGGTTTTCTCTAACCTATCCTAGCTTAAACCTAATTTGAAATAAGTAATAAATAGTATTTATAGGAAATAAAAGGTGTAATGTTACATTAAATGTCAAAAATTGTAACACAAATATAGTTAGAAATCTTTAATCTTAGTATTAAAATTTTTTGTTTCTAAATATGTAATAAAGTTTTTTTTTTTTTTTTAACCTTAAGCAGTTACGTTAGTACTTTATTAAGATTCTTGAAACTATATACATATACAATTACATAGAATTTCCCAATGTCTAAGTCTAGCATCACTTGGCCACTTTTATGGTACCTAAGTGCAACCTGTCACACTATCTCAGTTAGAGATAGACTGCTTGTCTAACTACTTAAAGCCATACCAGAAGGGCCTCTTTCCTTCTGTGATAAGCATATTGATTGTCTTCAAAGCTTCTTTCTTCATTTGGTTTACTTTTTCTATTTTCTTTTCCTTTTCTTCTTATCTTGTTTGTTGATTTTTTCTTTTCTCTTTATTTATTTTTTCTTTTGTATGAACACTTTTCTTCATCTTGTTTGTTATATTATTCTTCTTTTCCCAATTTTGTGTTTTCTCACATCAGACTCTCCATACTTGGTCATAAAAGGTGTTCTACACTGTTCTTGTTGTTATATTTATGCACTTCTGTATTGCCTTTTTACTTAAGAGTCTTTCAAGTTTCTTTTCTACTTTTACCTTTATAAGTCCTTTTATCAGCACTTCTCTATTTTTGATTTTTTCAGCTTCTGATTTCCCAAATAGTGTTTCATATAAAACTCATAGTGGAATTCTGTTCTTTTCTTCTTCTTTAAGCCTATTCCATGCTGCTGCTGTTGCAACTTTTTGAATTCATTTTCACAGATTTTTTTGTTTCCTACAGCTAGTCAGATATGCTTGCGTTTCTTTTTCTTCAACTTGGCATACCTGACATTCTGCTATTGTATATACTTCTGGTCTTCTTTTGTTTAGCTTTTCGAGTGTTGGCAGTTTGTCTGTTATATACTTGATTGCTATAACTTTTCTCATGCTAAGTTTTCTTGATGTATAGTGAACTCCTCTTATTTTGTTTATTTCTTTCCAAAAACTTGTCCAATTATGTAATGTGTTTTCTGTTTCTGGCTCTAGTGCTTTTATTGGATTTGTTTCTTTCCAACTGGGTCCAATTTTAGAATTCGCTATTATTTTACACAGAAGTCTTGCTAGTATATCAACTTTCTTATTTTCTTACTCTAAGTGATACTCTATTTCATCATATATAACCTTTTCTGCATGTATTAAATTTCTACAAGTCACTTCTTTTTTTGCAAGAGAATCTGCTTTATCATTCCACTTATCTTCACTATGGCTTTTAACTTTAACTATTTCTATCTTTATATTCTTGCTTTTGATAAGACCTACAATGTTCATTATCTACATTATATTTTTCCTCTTTATTGTACTTCTATCTTCTATGTTTTGTATTGCTCTGTTAATGTTTCTTAATAATGCGATGTTATTAGTATAAATCTCTATATTTTTTCCTTCTGGAATTATTAGAATTGCTATCTATATTGCTGCTAATTCTGCTATTATTGCTGAAGGCCAACTCTCGAGTCTGAATGCAATCTCCTCTTCTGGTCAGTCTTCTTTATCATCTATTTGTATCCAGCCAATGCCCATCTTTTCTATATTGTTTTCTTTTCTTTTTTTATATAGTGCCCTATCAGTATAGACAGTATATTTTTCTTTGTTTTTTCTCTTGTTCTACATTAGAACTTCTGTTAGCTGATCTGTAATTATATTGTTTAATCCTTGTTTCTTGATTAGTTCTATTTCTAATTCTTCTGTTGGCTTTAATACTGATAGTTCTATTTCATCTCTTTTCTATTCTTCAATTCTTCTGTTTTCTAATAGTTGCTCTAATGTTGCATTTATTCTGTTGTTTGTTTTTTTGATTAGTAACTCTAGAACCATCTTCATGTTTTGGTCTTGTCTTATCCATTTCTCACATTTATCTGATATTTGTTCTTGTCTGTTTCTACAACCTTTGCACAAACTTATTTCTGTGTGTGTCTTTCCTTCTTCTTTGTGCATTAGCCAATACTCTGCTAACACTTTTTTCTTCTTTTTCTTGACTATTTTGCTGAGTTGCTGGTTGTATTTTGGTCCATGCATGATTTATTCTCTTTTCTTTCAATCTTCTGACATCTTTGTCCACTTAATCTTTAATGCCTATATGTTATAGCTGTTTGTTTTGTACTGGTCTTGTATTTCTCTGCTTTCTTATGCTTTCAGCATTTTCCTCTCTATTTCACTAAACTACTTGGCTTTCTTTCTCTTACATGATAGATCTTGAAGACTTTTGAGCTGTCTCCATATGATTAAGCTGTTATCTTTTGTATCTATTAGCTGATTCACATATAATAATCCCCAATCGTTTATTATGCTACTACTTGCTATCTGCATTTTTGTTTCTAGCATGTCTTTTATTTGTTTATCATGTCCATATACTTTCCATAACCATTTTGCTGCTTTGATGTTTATTCCTATTTCTTTTGCTTTAGCTATTGTTTGACATGCTAAATTATTCTTCCAAAACTTTATAACTTCTGGTTTATTTTC
>CAJVQA010008675.1:0-12760 GCA_910591915.1 Cetraspora pellucida
CTCAATAACAGAACCATCAGTATAAAATGAGATAGTAGTTAGATTATGATTAGAATTGGCAATAGACTGTAAATTGTCAGTAAGTTGGCATAATTGAAAGATGCAAAGTAGTTGTTATGGATTGATTGTTAATGAAGGAGGTGATGAGATATGTAAACAATGTTAGATAGCTACAGAGTATGCAATATCAAGGAAGTTGGCATGTAGGTTAAGAGTTTTGTCAAGGTTAATATGACAAAGTAATTTAGTAGCCAAATTTGTAAGAATAAAAATAGTGCATTTGTTAGTGATTGTATTAGAATTAAGATGACATCCTAGGCATATAGTAGTAGTAGAAGGAGAAGTAAGATAAGAATTAGTAAACTAAGACTGGAATAAACAGTGCCAGTGAGTGATGAGAGTAAGGCCTATAGGGCTGTTATGCCTTCTGGCCTTGTCGACAATGATTTGATTGTCGAAAACAGTAAGTAACCAGGACTTATTATTAGAGTTGAAGTGGCCAGTAGTATAAGAAAAATAGTTTGATTAAGGTAAGTTAAAATGATCATATAATATATATTGATAGGAATGATTAGTAATAATATTCTCAAGAATAGTAAACCATTGAGGTATAACATCTTTAGGGAGTTTGTTTAGTCTAGGAGAAATATGATGCCAATATAATAAATATAAATTGTCATAGATAGAAAGTTGGTCAAGAAAGAGAAGTTTATGGTATTTAAGTTGTTTTTTGAAAACAGGGTATTTAGGATAAGAGAAAAGAAGAGATTCCAGAAAGATAGTTCCATCATGTAAAGTGTAAGGAATGTTATAAGTTGGATTAATTGAGAATGTCTAACTGATATGTTTAATAAGCTGTACAATTTTAAAGTTTGTAGTTAAGCAGTTTTAAATTATACAACTTTTCTTATATACCATCTCTTATTTCTACCTTATTTGGCTTAGTCCCTATTGACCTTATTTCTACTATTCATAATACTTCTATTTCTTACCATATAGCTATTTCTTTTTCTATTAAATTTCTTCTTTATTTAAACCAGCAAATATATAAACAATTATGGATTCCATATTGTATCTCACGTTCAGCACAGTCTTCTATTACATCTTCTACAAACTCAACTCATAATTCTTTTTCTAGTTTACCATTACCTCCTATTTCAATACCATAAATTATTACTAAAATTAACCTTTGGACTATTCAATGGATTAAATATTATACCCTCTCTCATATATTATTACTAACACCCAAATCTAGATAAGCCTTGGCTACTCTTATAGATTTAGGTCACAGATTATATGTCTGAGTCTTTATTCTTCATATGTAATTTAAAAGCAAGCTTTTCTTTGTAAAAACTTCAATTAAATTTTAATAAAGTTAAAGGCATAACCTCATCATTAATATTTAAAAAAAAAAAAATTTATTTTAGTAAAATTTTTAAAAATAAATCCTTAAAAACTTTATAAATAATCTATTAGATTGCTATTAAGTAACTAATATTGTTATAGAAGATAGTGATCCTAGTGTAGCAGTTGGTTTGTTATCCTCCAAGTGGCAGGTCTATAGTTTAAATCTTATATATAATAAAATTTGAAAATTAATCTGTGTTATAGAAACTGTCTTCTGTTAATCAGTTAGTCTCATGTAGCTATAATCCAGATACATCAAGTCAGGTTCTACTCATCATTTGGAGCTGGGGCATCTATGCGAAATGTAATATTACATAGTACATGTATATAGAGAAATGTTAATAAACAGTGTTGCATAAAACTTCAGTGCAAACTTATAATAAAACTATCAGATGAAGAAGAATAAAAAACCAAGAAGATGAAATTCTACTTAGAAATTTTTAAGTAAAAGATAGCACAAACTTTTGATAGTGCTGTCAAATTGATGAAAGCCCATGAAACACCTTCATAAGAACAGGCAGATAAACCAGATAACAAGATGTGTAGAGGAGCACATGACCAATCAGGCCATCAGAATTACCAGAGGAAAAGAATACTAAGGTATATTATATCAGGCCATTTGGATTAGAAATCTAGGAAGTCTGTCAGTTCTGAGTTACAGTTAATAAAAAATGATGAAGAAGATGTTAAAAGGATTGGTACTGGAGTTTGGATAAACTTTACAAGGATAGAAATAGTGTAATGTAGGGGTTTAAGGTTAGCTCTGACTGCAAGTATTAGGTAACTTTAGTGTGTTATATAAAACTAGGTTAGCTATATGTGGAACACAAAAGGCTCTAGTAACAATGCTTCTAAGAATACACTGCATAAAATAAGATATGAGGTCCTAAGAATACAGGTAAGCATCTAGATCTTCTTGACTGACTTATATAGTGGAGATGATCTAGTAATACAGTAAGGATTGCAGTACAGAAAGTTTAAATAAGCAACACTCCTAGTTGGGTTACAAGTATGGCAGCTAGTATAGAACTATTGGTGGACTACTTATTTAGATACCAAAAGTGTATGTGTGACTAGTTGTATTTTTTAATGTAAGAAAACTTCTTTGAGGCCTTAGCTGTAAGTCTCTCTTTTCTACTACTGAATAAAAAGTTCTAGCTCCAAAAGAAGTTAGTTTAATACAAAAAAAAAAAACTAATATTGTCATAAAGGTTTACAAAATAGTTCTAAATTAATTTGCCTAAAGTTATTAAATTATATAATAAAAAATCTAAATAAAAAAATTAGCATATTCAAATAAAAGTATTGAAAAAGTCTTTTATTATAATAAATTTATTCAATAACTAGTATAATGAATATTATTACTCTTATTTAGTAATATTTTCTAAAAATATATAAAAATTTGAATTCAAAAACCTAATCTAAAAAGTTTAAAAAAAAAAATAAAATATACAATCTCAGTATAAAAAAAAACAAATAAAACAAATAAGCATCTAGAATGCAGTATTAAGAAAATATTTTTACAGTAATACTTAGCTAATATATACTTATAACTTCATATATATTAGTTTTAACTGCTTATAAAACATTTAACAAATGTTATATAATAAGTATTATAAAAGTAAAATTTGTATAACAATAAGATACTGTATAGTTATGCTACAATAGTTTCAATATTTTTTTGAACCAAATTTATATATAATAATTGCACAATAATAATTTTTTTTTTATTGTTAGTACTATAATAATAATATATAAAAAGATAAAATGTAGATTTTCTGATTATTCTATACCAAACTACTATTCTTTCTATTTACTTTATAATCTAATCAACAAATCAAATGATCAAACAATTATTTAAATTAATTTTAGAAAATTTTTAGCTTTAATTAATATATATAATTTTACTTTTTTTTTAATCATCTTCTTTATTACAACTACAACTAATTTTATCATCCTATGATGCTCACTTATCTAGCAATTTATTCATTTATCAATATATCAAAAACAATTAACTGATCTTAACTACCTTATTTCCCAACTTAATACAAATAAACTACATTTTTATACTAATAGATCAATTAAAAATCTTCAAACTCCAGTGTAAAATCTGGTATAGAATAGATTTGCAAATATGCCACATTAATAAAATTTAATACAACTATACAATCTTATTTTGACTTAACTTGTACTGAACTTAAAGCAGTTCTTTATCTTCTATTTGCAACTTTATCTAATACTTCTTTAAATATCTATATTAATAATACAACTGCTATTAAAAATCTTGAACCATCTATCATTTTCAAACCTATGCAAACTAAAAATTAGGATATCATCTACTATATTAATTATTTTAAATATCTCAAAAATGTGGTGACTTAGTGAAGTGGATAAGTTGTCATATCTCCAAGTGGTAGGTTGTGAGTTCAAAACCTACTGACGGTGAAATTTGGATAATCACCTATGTAATATATAGATAATATTACAGCGACGGCATTCTGTCGATCAGTTGGGATAGGATACCTGTAACTATGGTCGCACCAGCATAACTGGCAGGTCTGGGGCATCTGTGTAACCTGTTACACAGAGGAATGCAAACTGGTACCAGGCAGTGCAAACCTAAAATAAGTCCTCGGTCCATGTAAATCCATAGAACTGGGAAGCCAGAGCCCACTTGGAAATTCTAAGCAGAGAGGTAACACAGATCTTCAACGGTACTACTGTAAAGGCTAGACCTAGTAAATGGATACCAATGTGAAGGATTCGGGCAGGCAAAAAACTCGGGTGAGGGGTACTACCAACCAGGCTATCAGATTTCAGACTGGAGGAAAAGGATATTAGGCTGGCCTCAATATACCAAAGATAGTTTATAGTCCTACCAGGCTATCTGGATTGGGAGTATGGGTTCAAAGCAGGAGTATACTAAAAGTACTAGTGATATGCTGTGAAGTCAGTACTGGGGTCTGGGTGAACTCTGTAAGGGTAGCCTGTGTTAGTGTTCTAAAAGTGGGTAGATAATTAACAACAAGGGGCCCTCTGTGCCTTACTGGCAGGTGACATACTCTGAAATGTGTAACGGTCTGAGAAACAGTACAAAAAGGGTAGGTACGATACTGCTCAGATGGTATACTGGGTAGGTATATACAGGGGGTTAGTTGGTGATTTCAATATGACAGGGCAGATGATCAGAGGGTTTAAATAGATAATCTCCTAGTAGGTTATAGATACAGCATCTAGTATAGAACCTTAGGGTGGACTACTTAAATAGGCAACCAAAAGTTGCATGTGTGACTAGCTGTACTCTCATCTCTGTAAAAATAGTTGTAATAACTAATCTAATATAAAATCAATAAAGTATCACCACAAGTATGGCCTTAGCAAAAAAAAAAAAGTGGTTGATTCTAATGATAATAATTCTAAATTTAAATAATTACTTTGTTCTTTATTTCTTTCTCTTTCTTACCTCTTTCTCTTCCTTTGGTCTTTTCTTTTCCTTTACCTCTACCTTTTTCTCTATCCTTACCTCTTTCTTTACTTCTTCTAGTACTTATTTTTATATTTGTATCTTTGTCTGATTTTTTTATATATTTTTGTTCTTTATTTATTTCATTATCAGTAGCTCTTACTAGTTCATGATTGATTATCAATTCATCATAATAGTTATATTTAAAAGTAATTAAATATTGCAAATCAGAATTTTTATTAGAAGTTGTATTGTCAAGAGACATAATTGAAGGTTTATTTATTTTATTTATTTATTTATTTATTTTTTTATTATATTTATTTTTTTTTGATGACAAAAAATGTATTGCTAAAGTGATTTAACAAATTTCTTTTTTCTTTAATAAAATAAAAAAAAAAAATAAAAATGATGCTGTTGTAAACTTTTTTTAACAAAAAAACATATGGTAAATAAATTTTTTATTTTTTTTAAAATGATAAAAGAATGTAATTAATATAGGTTGCTAATAAGACAAATTGTCAGATTGTTAGATAGTCAGATTTGTGTGTTTGTATATAAGACATTAAATGATAAATATAAGATTACTGTATTTTGTTCTAACTAGTGTTTTATTATATAATAAAGAACAAAAAACAGTGAAAAAAAATAACAGATATGAGCAAAATAATAGTTTGTCAACTATCTTAAGGCACATATAACAATTTCACAATTGTTTACTTTAGTTTATTTATATTTTACAAGATGATTATTTATTATTTTTTAATTTAGAGTAGCTTTAAATGCATTTAAATATTTATATATTACTTTACATGTAATAAAGAATCAAAAAAATAGTTATAATGGGTGTGGCGACCTAGTAAAGTGGTCAGGTTGTCAACCCTCCAAATGGGAGATTGGGTGTTCAAATCTCATTGACGGTGAAAATTTGGATAATCACCTATATAATATTTGTATTATGATAACTGTTACTAATGATTGGGTTAGGATACCTATAATGGTGGTCGCACCAGCATGACTGGCAGGTTATGAGGCATCCGTGCAATGTTGAAGTTACACGGAGAAATGCAAACTGACAAATCGGGCAGTGCAAACACTAGATAAGTCCTTGTGACTATGTAAATCTGTTGAAATTAGGTAACAAGAAGTCCATTTGGGAAGACCTGAATAGAGAGGTAGTTGGATCTTCGACGGCTCTACTGTAAAGGCTAGCCTAGGGAAATGGATACCAAGGTCGTAGTACCTGGTCATAGTAGCCGGACGGGCAAGAACCTCTGAGTTGGGGTCTCAGGGGTACCACCAACCAGGCCACCGGAATGAACCGGAAGAAAAGGATATCAGGCCGACCTGATATACTAATAGACTGGTCATAGTCCTACAAGGCTATCTGGATTGGAAGTTTGGTAAAAAGGCTGAACAAAAGGCAGGGGTATACTAAAGTACTGAGGTTATGCTGTGAAGTAGATGTTGGGGTCTAAGTGAACTCTATAAGGGCATAGCGGTTTAATGGTTAGCCCTGACTGCAAGTGTTAGTTCTGCCATAACAATACCTAGGTCAGTTGTAAAAATGGGTACAGAAGGCTCTAGAAGGTTTATCTTGAGGATAAATTAGTTCTAAGGTTGAGGATGATGATCTGGTACATCAGTGATGACCAGTGATGTTAACACAGGTTATAGGTTTAGAGGGTTTAAAGTAGAACACCCAAGCAGGGGTGTTAGGTACGGCAATTGGTAGAGAACCTTCAGGTGGACTCTTTAAATAGGTAATATAGAAAAGTTACACATGTAGCCAATTGTATGCTCTCCTGTAGTGATTCATTAAACCACAATACTGATAAGTGATTAATAAAAGTCAAAAGACCAAAGAGGTCACCTTAATACCAAAAAAAAAAAAAAAAATAGTTATAATTCAAATAGTATCTATACATACAATACAGTATGTATAATTTTTTAATAATAAGAACAATAAGTACATATATACTATATGTTTTAGCAGAGACAGTGCCCAATCTAAAGTGAATCTCTCTTGCCTGTGATCAATCACAAATTAAATTATTTATATTGGATTCAATTGTAATAGATATAATTTTTTACCACTTTTAATATATGTGTAATATTAATGATCTTTACTGTTACTGTATATATGTATGTACATACATACTAAAGGTACTGTGATAGTGCTAATTTATGTTTTTAATTATTGTGCATTTATCAGTCTTTAAAAGAGGAATACATGCAAGCATTACGATAATACTAATTTTAATCTGTTAATCAGTCGATCACAGACATTCATTAACTTTTTAAATCATTCTGTGTTGTATTTCAGGCAAATTTGTCTAAAAAATTTATTATCAAATGATTGTGCAGGTTCTTCTGATTATGGAACATTATGCATTAGGAGGGCTTTTAATTAGTACAATTTAATGCTATGCAGAGATTTACTAAATGTTTTAAATTTTCCAAACAAATTTGCCTAAATACAGATTAAGAGATAACATATATAATTCTAATTTATTTTATAAAATATAATGTATATCTTAACATCAAAAAAAAAAAAAAATAAATAAAAAATAAAATATGATGTATAGGTTTAGGTCACAGATTATATGTCTGAGTCTTTATTCTTCATATGTAATTTAAAAGCAAACTTTTCTTTGTAAAAACTTCAATTGAATTTCAATAAAGTTAAAAGCATGGTCTCATTGTTGATATTAAAAAAAATAAAATATGATGTATCTGAAGTGACGATACCGATACTGCCTATAATTACAAATTAACGTTAATCAATAACACAAATAAACCTTTTTGAAAAATTCAAAAACAACTAGTTGATTAAATCATCAACTAGTTAAATTCTGAGATATTCCATCTATTCGGGCTGGTTCATGTTGACTTCTTTAGTTTGATTGGCCAACCAACAAATTTAGTCATATGATAGAAAAAGTTGATTAGTTAGATTTACCAACTCGCACATTAACTGTAGTTCCGGTCAATTTTTACGATTTTGTTTTCGGGTGTACGGAAAGACAAAATAATAGATTAGAAAGTTCGATTAAAGCGCTTAATGAAAACCTAAGCTTCGTGACCTGAACCGTGTGGAACATGACATTTTATCTAGCACTGGTTAAGGTTATTGGGTTTCTTTTCAAGGGTTAGTGTTAATTGCTTGGCAACTTTTCGTATCACTAGTCATAGAATCGTAATTTGCCAATTTTGTACCTTTTTATTTTAAATAATAAATAATAATATTTTTCGAACCAATCTACTGCACATATTTTTCTATGTGTGGCAAAATTTTGAGTGGCATGTCATGCGTCCAATATAATGTCAAGTATGTAACAAATAAACAAATATGTATTTCCAGGCCAATAAAATGTACGATTAACAGCATTCTCGATCTAACACCTTCAATAAACAACAGTATATTTAAACATAAGTGAAGACAACTATTATTGTGTACTGTTTAAGAGTTGAACCTTTTTTTCTTCGTTTTGCTTCCTACTAGTACAGATGGAAAGTAGTACATTTACTGACCAGGAAAAGCTTGACGAAGTAAGATCTGTTAGCTCGTTGAAATCTAGATTTGAAAAGCTGAATCTACAACAAGATTCTCAAACTTCAGGATCAGTTAGTAGTCATAATGTGAATGAGGATAATAGGCAATATTCCCGTAATACATCACTTCCTAATACGGTAACCGCGAATCAGAAACCTAAACGACAATTTCAGAGAGGACCAGCTGTTGCGTTATCGTCAAGAGAATCTTCAGCGCATAGTACTGACGTAGAGTCTGATGATCCATTGAACAGAGATGGATTTAAACGATCATCTACAAAGCCCATTCATTCGTTTTCAAAATCGTCGAATTCTTTATTAGATGATAATCCATTTGATGACTCACAAGAAATTAATCCTTTTACAGATGGTAATGAATACGCAAATGAGTTAATTTCATCTGAATCACCTCCTCCCGAAAAGAGCTCAGGATATCGACATGCCCACACAACTAAGGTAATGCCTAACAAGCCACCACGCAAGCCCGTGAGGACTAGTAATACACCATCTTTAACTAGTAATTCAAAGAATATGCGATACACAGATGATGATAATCCTGGATATGTACCACCATTACCTTCTAGACCTCCAAAAGCTAATAAACCATCACCACCACCACTTCCTCCTAATCGTCCAGTGTTAACACATCGTGTGGCCGCTGACGACGATGATAATAACAATAGAGCTCGCCGCAAGTCACCAAGGAAAATTCCACGATCAGATTCAGATTCAAATCTTGTTGATTCTGCTCAATCTGACGATGAAAGACCTGATGTATCTAATGTTAATCGTAGACCACCTAGTTATAAGGGAATTAGAGGGATTTCCAGTAAGGCTTCTACACGTGCAGTTGCAATCGGAGGTGATGTTGTAATCACAGATTCTGGTCATACTCGTGTGTGGACAATTCTTGATGGAGAAAATACAAACACAATTTCTCATGACGATTCAAAAGTGACATGTTTGTGTTGGCGTCCAGCACATCGTATAGAAGATGTTGGACGTTATATATGGTGTGGTGGTAACGATGGACATTTGTTTGCGATTGATATTCGTAGCGAAGATAAATATTTTGAAATAAACCGAAAAGCTCATAGTAGTTCTATAAATTTTATATTACGTTATGAAACCCAGTCACATACTCAATTATGGACTCTGGACAGTGGAAAATTATTAATATGGTCAGAAGATAATAATGGAGTCATTTCACTTAAATCAACACCGGAACCATTTCGTATTGCATCCAATCAAACTTGTGCAATTATTGTCGATGATTATCTTTGGACAGCTGCAGAAAAAAAAATTGAAATTTTTAATCCTCTTAATAGACGCGATACAATTGTTAAGAAGATTGATATCGGAACGAACATTGGGAATATAACATGCATGACACAAACCAATAATTCTTCACTTGTTTATGTCGGACACGAAGATGGTAGAATCACAGTATGGAATGCCGAATCATATAAACGGGTAGCATTAATTCATGTGTCGGGTTATAGTATAACGTCTATACTTGGTGTTAACGACTATCTTTGGGTTGGCTTTAAGACTGGCATGATATATATATACAATGTCACAAAAAGGCCATGGATCACCATAAAAGATTGGAAAGCCCACGAATCACCAATTATTGATATGCAGTTGGATGAAGAAGGATTATGGAGAGTTGGCCGATTACAGGTTGCAAGCTGTGGTTCTGAAGGGACAATTATGATTTGGGATGGGTTGATGGAACAAGATTGGATTGGTAAGGATTTAATTATCGAATCAAATATATAAAATCTAAAATTAACATATTATTTACTTTTTATAAGCTAATAAAATGAATTTGCGGGAGAGAACTTATTGTGAATATAGGGACATCAAAATTTTGATCTGTTCATGGAATATTGGTGCTTGTAAACCTTCTGATTTGGATAAATCTTCTGATGGTATTAAATTTATGAGGTTATGGCTCACAAGTACAAAGTCACCCGACATTATTTTTATCGGGTTTCAAGAAATTTTTGATCTCAAATCAAAAAAAATGAATGCAAGTGTGTATTATTTAATCAGTTTATATTGCATTATAATAATTATCCTATTTATTTTAAGTTATAATTTTTAGAAACTATTATGTTTACGTCTAAAAAGAAACTTAAAGCGCAAGAGGAGAATCTTGAAAAACGATCACAAGAATGGCGTGATAAGCTTATGAAGATGGTTGAACATGCATCAGATGGCGATAAATATGAAGTTTTTAGTACAGGAAATCTTTTCGGATTATTTTCATGTTTTTTTATCAAGAAAACCGAGAGAGAAAGGATAAGGGATGTTCACACAGTGATGCAAAAAACCGGGCTAAAAGGTTTAAATGGAAATAAGGTATATAATAATGCATTTGGTATTTTTATCCAAATTCATTTAGAATTATTGTTGATAAGGTTCTTGCAAATTTTGTAATACCACATAGGGATCAATAGCGACACGTTTTATATATGATGATTCATCATTGTGTTTTGTGAATTGTCATTTAGCAGCAGGACAAAAAGAAATTACGGCTCGAAACACTGATATAGCTAGTATAATAGAAAAGACCGAATTTCCGGTTTGTTTCAGGGAATCATCATTGTATGATGATTATGAGAATGTGTTTGCACACGGAGGTGATGGTACTATGGTCTTTGATCATGAAATTTGTTTTTTAAGTGGAGATCTTAATTATCGAATCGAATTGCAACGTGATGAAGTTCTTGCGGCGATTAAAAAAGAAGATTATGATTTCCTATTGGAACATGATCAATTGGTCAAACAGCAAAAAACTAATCCAACATTCCGATTACGATCTTATTTAGAAAGCGAACCAAGATTTGCACCAACATATAAATATAATCCAGGTGAAGATCTGTATGATACATCAGAAAAATTGCGTATACCAGCTTGGTGTGATAGAATATTATATCGAGGACCAAGGATAAAACAAGAACATTATCATAGATATGAGTGTAAAGTGTCGGACCATAGACCAATTAGCTCATCTTTTAAATTGGCAATAAAAGCTATAATTAAAGATAAACATTCAGATGCTAAGGAAAAAGTGATGAATGAATGGAAAGATACGGTCAACAAAGAAAAATTAAGGCTTGCGGCAAAATGGTTACAGGGATGTGGATTTGACTATGAAGAGGTCAATAAAGTATTAAAAGAAGTACATGGAAATCTACGAAAGGCCATTGAGATACTGAATAAAAACAATGGTAAAAGAGGCGGAGGAGGAAGGAGATAAAGAAAAAAATTAGATGAAGATAAATTAATCATCATTATAAAAGATTTTTTAATTATTAAACATTAAAGTACCATCATTACGAAATCTTGGGCACATCTATTAGGGACTATTTTGATCGTCTAGAGAAAATACAGTTTATGGATTTTTGGACAAAAAAGTTATTTGCGGACCTATTTATATAAGTATTTAAAAGTCAATTGTGTATAATTTAATAAAAATTTTTAAGTATTATTACCATGGACATGTGATTTTTTTTGAACATGAACTAAAAGTTTTACGGTAGTACAGTCTGCCCTTCATACAGTTGCACCCTCTTTAAAAGCACATTAATTTTTAGAACTTATATAAAACATAAGAAATTTGAACTCTACACGGAACCGAGGGCGTGACTGTAGAGAGGTTCGACTGCAGTAATGTAATTTGAACTCTGAATAAACTCAACTTTATAATAAAAAAAAAAGATAATCTGGACCATCTTTTTTTTAAGCTTGATTATCCAAATAATGTTTCGTTGACTATTACATATATATTAGCAGATTTGTGTAATTGGGTCTTTATTGACCTGCAAAAGGTCATGCTAATTGAATATAAATAAAAATTCTACTTTAAATCATATATCAAATTTGATAAAACATACAGAAAGACCAATAAATCAATCTTAAAATCAATGAAGTTTTTTTTTAAAATAAATTAAAAATTAACAATAGAAATTATAAGTTTTTTTTTTATTTTTTTTATTTTATAACCTTAAGTAGTTACTCTAGTACTTTATTAAGATAATACATATATAATTATATAAAATTTTTCAATATCTAAATTTAGCATCACTTGGTTACCCTAATGGTATCTAAGTACAACCTGTTACATTACTTTAGTTGGAGATAAATTGTTCATTTAACTACTTAAAGCTATACCAAAAGGGTTTATTTTCTTTTGTAACAAGTATATCAATTGTTTTTTAAGTTTTTTTTTATTTTATTTTATTTTTTTTTTGGTATTAAGGTGACCTCTTTGGTCTGAGCTTTTTATTAATACTTATAGCGGGTACATGTTTTATATAGACGTATCTA
>CAJVQA010008676.1:0-12757 GCA_910591915.1 Cetraspora pellucida
GCATTTGATTCAGTATTGCTAAAGGCATTGGAATTAGCAATGAGAAGAATTAAAATTCCTGAAATTACAATCATATTCATATTAAATTTGTTCTACAAAAGACAAACCAAATTATTACATATTGGGGCATAACAGATGCAATCGAAATCAATGATAAAATAGAACAAGATAAAGTCTTATCTTCACTAATATTAAGAATTTTTTATAATCCACTTCTTGAAAGAATCCAAGATGATTGCAATCTAGGTTACACACTATCAGCATCAGTACCATATAATTATAACCAAGACTGCTCCAGAAAGACAGAATGAAGACAAGCAGTAGTAGCATTTGCAGATGACACAACATGAATTGCAAATAGCAAAATGCAAATGCAGCAAACTATCAAGATTGCAAAAGATTTCTTTAAAATGAACAATATACAAATTAATGAAAAAAAAATTAAAATTAATTATTATGAATTCAAAAGAAGAAAAGGCAAACAAAAAGATTAATATTGGAGATGAGCAAATTCAAGAAGAAAGTGCTAACAAGATAACAAGATTCTTGAGTGTTTGGTTAAATTGCAAGTTAAAAGATTCTTTAATTAGATCAAGAGCCCAAGAATTAGTACGGTCAACAATAAGAAGCTTGAATATAAAAAAAATGACAATAGCACAAGTATCATATATTAACAATATATGCATTATTCCAAAACTATTATATATACTGCAAATGACAAAGTTAACAAAAGTAGTAGTTGATAAAATACAAAGCTCTTTATTAAGAGTAGCAAAAAACAAGCTAAGTATAGCAAAAACAGCAAATAATAGCATAATCTTATACAAAAATTTAGGAAACTACAATTCATTATGGAATCAACTTGCTATTAAGCAAATTGCAAATTTGTATACATGACTCAATACAGGTGGCATAGAAGAATTAGTTACAAGAATACGAATAGACCAAGGTTTATTACTAGTTGGTGCAACAGTAAATGATTGGCATAAAAACTCTTCTAAGTTATATAATAGAATTTGGAAAAACAATTTAGCATGTTACACAATGCTAAAGGCCAAAAAATTGCAAGTTATAGTAAATTTTGGTAATTCAAGTTCAAAGCTGACTAGAAAAGAAAATAAAATTGCTAATTTGCTAGATGCTAAGTTTATAAAAAAAGTAACATTGGCACTAAAAAAACTTAAGTTAATATATATAGAACAGTTAATTAGCAAGTTAGGCAATCAAATGCTATCATGGTGACAGCTTAAATTAATATGTGGACAGTCATATAAAGGCAGACAAACAAAATAGTTTAGTGATATAGAAAATAAGCTAGTAGAGGATAAGCAAAGCAGAACCATAAAAGAGAAGTGAACAGTCAGAAAACCAAATGAACATGCAATTGAAGTTCAGCTAAAAGCATTTTCAGAAGATAGAAGAAAGAAAGAATAAGTATTGCAAAGGGCAGACAAGAAAAAAGAAATTGCAAGTCCAATAGTTAAAAAAGTCATTGCAAGTACACATAAAAAGGTTTTGACAGAACATTAGGTAACAAATGCAAAAACAGAAAATGCAGAATCAGTGTTAAAGAAATGCAAAGGCTGCATCTTAGGCCAAAGATCAGAAAATAAAAATTGCATAAAGTGAGAAAACAAGAATGAAATTCAAGGCTCAATATCAAAATTTGTAAAAAACTGAAAAAAGAAAATGTTGGAGTTGAGTTATGATATGATAGAACAGCCATAAGAAAAGAAAGAAATAAAATCAAACATTAGTAAAAGGAAAGTTGAATTCATACAATGTATGGATCTAGAAGCAAAAATTATCCAGAAGCAGCCAATAAGTGTGACAATAAAGAGAGAACTCATTTACAGAAAAAATTTGAATCAAACAAGACCAGAAGAAAACTTAGTCTTTTATACAGATAGATTCTTAAAAAAAGGAACAAAGACTACAAAGCAAGACCCAGATCACATAAATGCAGACTGGGTTCAAGTAGATGAAAAAGAAGAAAAAGCCCTTGGGGAAAGATGTTTCAGAGTAAGAAATTGACCATCGTCAACAAAACCAGAGCTGCTTGCAATATGGTTTGTGCTACTTATGATATCAAAAAAGAGAACAGTTAGAATATTCACAGATAGTGTAACAGCAATCACCAACATAGAAGAGAAAAACACAAAAAGATCACTAAGACAATGACTTAAAAAGAAAAACTACAATCTATTAAAGAACATTAATGATTGTATAGAATTAAAAAAGCTTAAATTAGAACTAGTTAAAGTTAAAGGGCACAGTGATAATAGGTGAAATATTAAAGCAGATAAACTAGCAAAAGAGAGAGCTAAACTAGATAATACAGATAGAATAATGAAAGGAACAGTACAAATAACTAGCATAAATCTTTGTTGAAAAAATAAAATGATAAAAGACTCTACAAGACAATTTATAAAAGAAATTTTAGATTTAAAAAAGAGTATAGAATGGAGTTTTACAATAGCAATCAAAAAGGCAGAACCAGATCAAAGTAATAAAACATACAACTGGTCATACTTTTGGAAAAAAATAAAAGACCAAAATAGAAGCAAATGTTTGAGTATGGAGAAAAATAAATATATGTGAACATTAATTAAATATATAAATGAAAAGTTGCCAGTAGCCAAAACACTAGTCAACACTATTCAGATCTTTATAAAAATTCATATTGCACTATATATAAAGAAAATATAGAAGAAGATCAAGATCATTTAGCAATATACAAATGTTATGAAAATATATAGAAAAATATAGAGAATACATCAATGAATTTGGCATGAACAAAGCTCTTAGCTGAAGCCAGGACAGAAGCAAATAAAGAGCAACTTAAAAAAGTATTTTGGAATCTACAAACTAAAGAGAAAGTTAAAACAAGATGCAGAATAATTAAAGGTCTAATACTCGAAAAGACACTAGATTTGTTGCAAGATATACTTCATTTAAGTAAAGAAACGAAAGAGTTTGTGTTAACAGTAATTAATATAGCTTGAAATTGCTTCTATGAGGACATATGAAAAAAACAATTTAAAGCTTTTGTCTTATGAAAAAAAGAAATAGGAATTAAAAAGAAGAACAAAAAAGAGAAAAGAAATTTAATAGAAAACCCAACAAAGAAAGCTAATAAAGCTAGTTGTATAAGGAAAGCTATTAAAATAGAAAAGAGTCAAATGATTGAAGCCAGAAAAATTGAAAAAGAGGTGGAAAAAATAGAAATACATAAGGCATAGTCTGGCTCAATCACAAATTTTATTTATAATAAATCAAGACCATTTATATATGGTCTCACTGGCTAGTCTAGTACAGCCTCTGGATCTGGGTATATCCCCAACTAGTATGGCAGACCGTCTTTGGGCACTCAAAGAAGCAGCCGGAGGATGTCAAACCAGAAACTTAAGTTAAAATATATATAACATATATACAAGAATCTTAATAAAGGTTTACAGCAAGGCTACCAAAGGAAAAAAAAAATTTAATAAATTTATTTTTAAATTTTAATATTATAGTATATATAATCCTAAAAGTATATTTTAAAATAACAATTATTAGATTTAATATTATTAATAAGCTTTTTAATTTATTTTATAAAATATAATATATCAGAAATGATGATACAATCTATATGCATATAGTGCTGTAGCTTTTTTTGGGTTTGCCTTTTGTTTTTCTTCATATTGAATATTTTCTTTTTTGAAATTTGTTTGTTTGCTGTTTCAATTATAGATTCTTCTATTGCATCTCATATATTATTTAGCATATTTGCATTATATCTTATATTTAATTCTTTTCTAGTTGCTTTATTACTTCTTTTCATTTAAATTGATTTTGTAGCTTTCTTGCATATTCTTTTCAATCTTTTTGTTTAACTTCTTTATAAAGATATATTGTTCTTGTTTGGTCCTTATATTTAATTTTTGCACTATTGCATTTTGCAATTATGTGTCTTATTCATACTACTGTTGTTATTATTTTGTAATTGCTATCTGTCAGATCTATTGCTTCTTTTATATCAGCTTTTTAAATGTCTAATGCAAATACTTTTAATTGTCCAATATAGTTAATTTTTGTTATTACTTTATAACTTAATTATGTGTATGCTTTTTCTATTAAGTATAAGCTTCTGTATAAGTCTGTAAAGTTCTGTCTTTTAAGCTAATTAAATATTGATAGTTTTTTATACTTTATTGTTTGTGAATATTGTTTGTTTAGTATGTTGTTTATTGTATAATTGAAATCTCCTAGTATAATTATTTCTATATATTTTTTTCTATTTGCAACTACTTCTATAATTTTTTGCTAAATTTTTTTTCAATTAGTTTGTCATTTAATAAAATATAAACTTCTATTATTACTAATTTTAGTTGTTTAAAATATAGTCACACTTTTATCATATATTTACTAATTCTTTTAACTGCCTTAACATGTTTTTTCTATTTTTTATCTATTAGTATTTCTACTCTTGATTCTTTTTTCTTATCTGTAGTTGCACTAGTCTAGTACTCTTTGTATTGTATATATTGACTATACAATAAGAATTTTTTTCTCTTTTCACAATGTTTGTTTCTGTTAATTTCAAAATTATTATTTTATTTCTTTGTCTAATAAAAAAGGTTTTCTAATTTCCATCTTCTAGTTTTAAGACTATTGATGTTATAGCATACTAATTATATCTTTTTTTTCTCTTTTTTTCATTTCTTTTTTAGTTATTTTATATTTGTTTTTTATATTAACATTATAGCATATTAGTAGCAATAAAAAATATAATACTAGAAAATAAAAATGCCTACATAAGGCATAGTTATTTTTATTTTCTTACATCTCTTACCTTATAAATAGGAACAAAAAATTTAAAAAATATTTTTAAAAAAAGTTAAAGTACAAAAAATTTTAAAACTTGTTAATTTAAAAAAAAAATTTAATTAAAATAACATAAATTTAAGAACAAAATTTTATTTGATAAAAAACAATATATAAATTTTTTTTTTGAAAAAATTAAGAGAATGTTTATATTGTAAATAGAAAATTTTATATTTTATTTCAATTTAAAAAATTTTTTGTTATACAAATTGTTTAAAAGAAACAATTTCAATTTATTCAAATACAATTTTTTATAAATATAAACTGAAATGTAATGAAATTTTGTTAATTAAATACTTATAGATTTTAAGAGCAAAATATATAACAATCAAATTATTTACTAAACATAAACAAGACACTGTAACAAGATTTATAAACTTGTTTAGAAAAATAGTTGCAGATAGTTACAAAAGAAGATACAAAAATTAGAAAAAATTAAGTTATTGTTGAAATTGATGAATTAAAATTTAAAGTATATGAGAATTTTTGATTTTTAAGAATAGTTAAAAGGACAAAATTATAAAAATGTTTTTTTAAAATAATACAAGATAGAAATGCAAATACTTTAAAAAGATTTATAAAAACACACATTTGACCTAGATCAACTATATATAGTAATAGTTAGTATGGATATTCAAAATTAGAAAAACTTGATTTAAATACAAATAAGTAAATTACAAGAAACCAAACAAAAGTCAAACTCTAAAACAAATTTATAGTTAATATATTAAAGGTGCATAAAGAAGATTAAAAATAAATATTTTAAAAAAAAAAACACAGTTAAAGAAAAACTTATTTTATATTTAAAAGAATTTGTATTTTAAAGAAAACATGAAGCTTAAAAATTATAAGATATAAATTATTAAAAAAAAAAACAAAAGTTTAATAAATAAAATAAATTTATATAATTAATTTATTATTTGTTTTGAATATAATAATAATAAAAAGTTATAATTAAAATTAGAAATTCAATATAATAAAAAATTAATAAGTTTCCAAATCATTAATGTTTTTAACATTGTTGATATAGCTATAACTTTGTCTTACTTAAATCATTGTAACAAATACATCAAACATAGTATAAATTTGAAACCAAACTATTTATTTGCTCTTTTTTTTTCTTTTTCTTTCTCTTCAGTTTATTAATTTTTAAAAAAAAATTTAAAAGCCTCGATGCTTATAAGAAGCAATTACAATTATAATTGTTTTTAAACACATTTTATTTTTAATTTTTTTTTTAAATAAGAAAAAGTAATTAAAACTTTAATTGTATTATAAAAATATAAATATATGTAGATAACTTTGATTTACTATAAAATGACAATATATAAAATTTTAAAACAACAAAATATTGTATTACTTACTAATAAAAAACTATTAATAAGAGAAAACAATAATTTGATAAATAATATTCAAAATATTGAAACAAATAATATTTAATTAATTAAAGAAAACAATAAATTAAAAGAATTAAATAATGCTTTAAAGATTGTTTTATATAATGCTAAAGATAAGTGAGACTATTACAAAGCAGAAAACTTGAAAGAATTTGATAATTTTATTTCAAATTACATTTTTATTTTTTAATTTTTTTGATATTAAGATGATCTTTTTGGTCTTTTGACTTTTATTAATGACTTTTTTGATAATGTGATTCTATGAACTACTACAGAAAAGCATACAATTGGCTACATATATAACTTTCTATATTATCTATTTAAAGAGTCTGCCTAAAGGTTCTCTACCAATTACTATATATAATATTCCTGCTTGGATGTTTTACTTTAAACTCTTTGAATCTGCAATTTGTATTAATATCACTAGGTCATACTCAGATACCTAGATCATCATTTTAACCTTAGAACTATTTTATTCTTAAGGTAAACTTCTAAAGCTTTTTGTATCTATTTTTATAACTAACCTAGATATTACTATAGCAAAACCAACTCTTGTAGTCAAAGTTATATTATTTAACTATTATATACATATTATTAATATATATTAGCTAACTGATAGTTAATTTTTTAAACTATAAGCTTTACATGAATTGCTATATGATATTTTTTATCTTTTTGACAACTAATTTTTTATTTGCTTCTATACTTAACTATACTTCTAACATTCTTGTTAATGCATGCTTTTTTTTAACATGTACTTGACATTTATCTATTAATACTAATCTTTTTTTTCTTTTATATTAAGGTTAATTATCAATAGCTTTGACTTTGCACTATTGATCTGAATATTATTAAACTTAAAAAATCTTTGTAAGATCTTTGTAATTGCTTGCATCTTCTTCTTGCTTTTTGTTATTTAGGTTGTATTATCAATATAGACTACTGCTGCTTGTCTTGCTATTTTTACTTTAATTCTATTTATTTATAAATTTAATATTTTATATGCTTTAATCTCATATTTTAAACTCAACTTATCTTGAATTTTTCTTAAAAGTAAGTTATAAAATATCTGCCAAACTAATAAAGAAATTGTTTTTCCTTGTTCAATTTTATCACTTATAACAAACATTTTTGTACTTTCAAATTCTGTTATAATGCTAATTTTTTTTTATTATAAAGCTCTAATATGAATTTTACTGTTTCTTTTAGCAACTTAATTCTCTATAATACCAAGTAAAGTAATTTCATTAACATCAAATCAAATGCCTTCTTCATGTCTTGTATTAATAGTTCCAACTCTTTATTATTCTTTTTAGCATCTTTTCTTAATATTTCTATTATGTAAATTGCTTTTTCTGTTGAGTTTTTGATAAGTTAGCAAAGTTTAAACCTTTGAGTATTTTTTTTTTGCTATTACTCTAGACAGTCTTTTTACTGTCACCTTAGTTAAACATTTCTTAAATGTTTCTAGCAATGCAATTAGCCTAATATTACAAAGATTATAATTCCAGTTCTTACCTTTTGGAATTGGGTATATTTGCATTAGCTTTTACTTATATAATATTTTTCTATACTTTAAACATATGTCTGTGAACTTCTTAAAAATTTCTTGTGTCTTTCTACTTGCACTTTTGATTAATTTATAACCAATGTTAGAAAGTTTAAATATAATTTTATTCTTTGTTTTTTCTATTGCCTCTAACCATTCATTAATTATTATTTCTGCCTTCAAATCTTGTTTCTTTAACTTCTATAAGTGATTTGTAAAATTCTTCTATTACTCTTTTATTATTTACTACATTTTTTTGTTTAAACTGCAAACTAAAATGTTTTCTTGTTTGCTCTAATACTACATTTGGTTTATTGCATAAAGTGCACTTGTTTTCTTTATGTTTTAATACATGATTAATTCTGATTTTGTTGTATAGTTTATTTAAAATACTATAAAGGTTAAATGAATAAATAAAAAGTGAATAATAGGTAAATAACAAAAGGAAATTCTGCTCTATATCTATCAAATAATAGCAGTATAACAGCCATATAACAGCATAATAACAGTAAAATAACAGAAGGTTTGTTGATATAAGTAATATAATAGTAATATAATAGCAAAATAATAGAACAGTTCTATTATTTTACTTTTAATTATAAAGACTAAAAAAGAACAGTTCTATTATTTACTATTATGTTATTATTATATTACTTATATCAACAACCCTTCTGTTATTTTACTGTTATTCTGCTATTATGCTGCTATTATGTTGCTATTATTTGGTAGATATAAGATAGAATAATGGCAGATTTTTTTTTGTTATTTACCTATTATTCATCTTTTATTCATTTGTTCAACCTGTACTAGTAAACATTTTTTCTAGTTCTTTATCAATTTTCTCACACTTTCTGTTTATTGCAGTATTAATTTTAGCTTTTGTATACTTATTTTCTTTAATTTTTTCAACTATTTTTTTTTTTTTTTTTTTTAAACCTTAGGCAGTCACACTAGTACTTTATTAATATTTTAGTAATTACTACAATTACATTGATGTTTAACAACTAAGTCTAGCATCACCCAGCTACCCTAATGGTGTCCAAGTGCAAACCTGCCACATTACTTCAAGCAGAAGTAAATCGCTTATCAGACTACTTAAAGTCTATAATGAAAGGGTCTTTCTCCTTTCATGACAAGCTCTAATATTGTCTTTCTAGCTTCATCTTTGATTCATTTTTTTCTCTCTTTTAATTATCGAGCAAGAGGATTCTATAATTCTTGCCTAAAGAACAACAAGATATACTAAAGAAAAAACTAAAAGGGAGTAAAAAAAAAAGGTGGGACTAACTACAAAATCTAAACGTAAACCAAAAGAAAAAGATAACAAAAAAAAAAACAAAGAAAAAACAAAAAAACATAAAGGCACTATTTTTGTCTGTGCCAGGCTTTAAAAATTCTATATAATACTAAATAAAGAATACCTTACATTTGCTTTATTTCTGTATTATAATATATTCTATTTATCATGTGAGGAGAATGGTCGAAGTTTTTATTTTCCTCTTGAGTTTGACATATGTCGTTTATCATAGGTCTGATACTCGTCTCATGATTTTCTTGTAACTAACATTACCAATTTGGAAAGGTAAACAATGTCGATCCTTTGGAGGAGGTATGCCGGATTTCCCACTTTTTGGTAAAAATTCCAAAAGAAAAATCTAGTAATAAGGGTGGAAAGAAGAGCCAATTTGAAAAGGAGTTATAAGAATTACGCTATATAGAATATTATATTAAACCAAGTAACTATTTAGACCTAAGCCCTTATAGCACTTGACAAAGCTTCAGAGCTTATCTACTACTTCTTTGCTTAGTAGTACTCCTGTTTACTAAGGGACTTCGCTTACAAGAGTTCAAATCTTTTTCAACTCTTTTTAGTTACAACCAAACATGTAGTGAATAGCCTTCCTAGTTATTCAAAATAGAATTTTGTTATATTTAAATATAATAACTATATAGTTTTTGTAGGTCAGACTTTTCGAAAAAAGTTGATGTGAGTGATCGTTGGAAAGAGTTCGATCTTTTCAACTATCTTTAGTACTTGCCACTGCTTTTTTACTAACTAACTCTATATTACAAAATCTGTTGCATCATTACCTCTTATATAACCTATTTCTAGATCATAATCTATATTTATCTTTTTTATTTCTATGTTTAACTCTTCTAAGTTAAGTTCATATTTCTCTTTTCTTACTAACTTTTTTACTTTTTGTAGCAGTTTATTAAGTGCTATAATATCTTTATGCAGTATAAAGCTTCTTTTTTTTTTTTAATATTGTTTTTCTCTTGTATTATCTTTTTCTTAATTATGATTGCTAGCTAATATAAATTTAGTATTAATGATTTTTGCTTGTTCCACTCCTGGTTGCAGATCTTCTAAGATCTATATTTGGCTTATTCTTGTTTGTATGTCCTATTCTGATCATATTTAATCTCTTAGCTTTGGGCTATATACTCTATATATATCACTGAACCTCTAATTTATTAATTATTTATATAATGTAAGAGCTTTAAAATTACTGCTACTACTACTACTTATTTTGTCTAACTTGCTACTAACTATATAATTAAAATTATTTATAACTATAAACTAAGAGTTACATGCTTTTTTCATATACATATTCACTATTACTTGCTATAATTTCTTAGTTATTTTCTTATTATTTAGAGAAATATATACTACTATTATCATGATTTCTAACTAACTGAAATAGAACTTTGTTTTGACTAAATACTTCTCAAATTTACAAACTTTTTTAATATGCTTTTCTCATTCTTGGCTCACTAATAGCCCAATACCAAATTCTTTCTTTTTTATAACTACCTTTTATGTTTATAATCTTTTACTCATCTTCTAAACTAAACTTTAAATCTTTATTATTACTATTTATTTCTACTAATTTCAAACTTTAATTTTCTCTTCTTTTGATTACTCAACTATTGTTTTAAGTTTGATCTTATTGTTTTTTATCTTATTTATATTATAACATGTTATTTTAATACTCATTATATTATTATCACTTTTGTCATCTTTGTCTCTATTTGATCTAATTCATTATTACTACTCTTTATCTTTATATCTGATAAAATAGTTATCTTTTTTTGAAAAATGCCTATAGCAACTTTTAAAAGTGATTTAGAAGTGTACTCTTTAATTGTTTTTTTTTTATTTTATTTAATCTTTTTAAAATTCTATTAAAAATATCTTGCAAATTGTTTTTTGGCTTTTTAATTATGATTGCTTCTGCCTAAATATTATTTTTATACTTTTTTTATCTATTTTGTCTTTTTTTTGCTGGTTTTCTTTGTCAATTTTTCTTTTTTTAACTTCTTCTTTGGCTTTTATTAGTCTTTTATATTGTGTATTTTTGTCTACTTAGTATTCTTTTACTTTTTATTTTTATTTTTTCTATCTTATTATTCTTTAAGACCTTGTGATGCTCTATTTCAATTTTGTATTATAGTAATATGCTTCTTTTTTTGTAGTTATCTTAAGATCTTCTTGTGTTCAAAATATACTGACATTGTTTTTCACTAGTTTTTATTTTTGTTAACTAATATAGACTGCTTTTGCTTTTACTGCTTTAAGCTGTTTTAGTAATAATATCTCTATTGTTGTTATTGAAATATTTCTAATTATTGTTTTATATAAAACTCTTTTTTCTAACACTTCTTTTGTGAAGCTAACTGGAGTTACTTTGCAAGTTTTGTCTTCTTTGAAATGCACTAACTATATCTAATCAAGTATTGTTTTTTTTATTTTTAAATCCAACTGAAAACATTACAGCTTTACTATTACTACAGTTTTTCTAATATATAAAACTTAATTCTATTATAAAATTAAAGTTACTTTCTTATATATATAAATTAAACTTTTGTTAAGATGTTTCATATTGTATAGATGTTATCTACTCTGTTTATGTCTTTATATCTTGTTAATGGTTCTTCTATATATTCTATTTCTCTTTTAAAGTTTTTCTTTACTTGTTTTCTACTTTTACTTATTTTTTTGTCTTCTTCTGTTTTCTTATTTATTTCTTCTTTACTTATATTAGAATCTTTATTCAACTTCATATTATTTATTGTATTCTCAATTTGAATGCTTTCTTTTTTAATACTATCTTTTTTTTTTTATATTCAACTTAAGTTTAGCTATCTGTTTTTCTATAATACTATAGTCTAAACATCTACATTCTTGTTCTAATAAGATTTTTTTGTTTGCCTTTATTTTATTTAACTGCTATTCATTGCTTTTTCTTAGCTTTTTACTATCTTTTGCCTATATTTTTTTTTTTTTTTTTTTTAAACTTAAGCAGTCACGCTATGCTTTATTAAGATTTTGAAACTACATTTGCAATTACATAAATATCCTTAACAACTAAGCCTAGCATCACCTGGCCACCCTAATGGTACCTAAGTACAACCTGCTGCATTACTTCAAGTAGAAGTAAGCTGCTTGTCTGACTACTTAAAGTCCATAATGAAAGGGTCTTTTTCCTTCCATAACAAGCTCTAAAATTGTTTTTTGTACTTCTTTTCTAATTTGGTTTTCTTTTTCTTTCACTTTCTCTTTTCTTTCTTCAATTAATTGTTGATTTGTTTTCACTCTTTTACTTGGCACTTTCCTCTTTTTTCCTTTTCTTCTTTTTATTCTACCTATTATTTCTTTATTTTTTTCCTACTCATTAACTTTCTCATATCGGATTCTCCATACTTGTTCGTAAAATGTGTCCCAGGCCATTTTTGCTACTATTTCTATAAACTGCTGTCTTGATTTTGTATTTAGGAGCTGCCTTAATCTGTCTTGCGTTTCTTTTGGAATAAGACCTTTAATTAGTGCCTCTCTTATTTTGACTTCTTCTGTTTCTGTCTTCCCAAAGAGTGCTGTGTATAGTACATATGGAGGAACTCGAACTTTTTCTTCTTCCTTTAACCCCTTCCAGGCTGT
>CAJVQA010008677.1:0-12756 GCA_910591915.1 Cetraspora pellucida
TATAAATTTGTACTATATCAAATTAAGGCTAATAAAAACCAACTGGCATTGTCGCCAAAGTTCAAAAAAAAAAAAAATTATCAAAAACTTTGAAAAAACAAATAATTTAACAAAAAAGAAAATTAACTGTTTAAAAAATAACTAAACATGAATTAAAAAAAAACCACCAAAGCAAGTAACAAATAAAAGAACTAAAAAAAAAATAAGATGTCTGAAAATATTACTATTGAACAATTTGTATAATGATTTTGCTGATTTTTGGTTAGGCTAGATGATGTTGAATAATGTTAGGTTAAATTATCACTAAGGATAATCTGCCACATTACCTTCAAATATAAAATTTTAATTGCCTGATGTTTCTAAACAGATAATAAAATAATGTAAAATTTATTGGCAAAATCCTTCTTTTTTATAATTAATTTAAAGTACATTGGATGGAGTATAAGTTTTATAAATTTTATAAATAATATCTTTTTTTTTGAAAACTTTTACTAATAACTATTCTTAACCGCGACATTATACCTCCGGTTACTTTATGTAAAAATTTTGTCTTTTTATCGATGAAACGTTATGTTCTCAAAGAGTACTTTAAAGTAGATAAATAAGTTAACCGGGTAATTGATTTGCATCAACCAATCAAACCAACTTTTGCCTATGTAGTCTGCCTATGACATTCCAATTGACTATAAATGCTAGTGAAACTGGTGAAATTTAATATAGCAGCCGATCAGATTTAGATAACCACCAGTTTCACCAACATTATTAATTAATTTAAATATAAAATTATAATATATTCAAATATTTATAAATATTTTTATACCGAATCATATACAGTAGTAATATATAAATGGACTTAAATTATTTCTAGTGCAGATGGTATGAACTTAACACGAAATTCCAAGCTTAGAACTAAGCTAAAATATGTATTTACTTAGATGTCACTTAGGAGGGTGCACTTAAAAAGTTTCCGATTGTATATATATAGGTTAAATACAGGTAATAAAGAATTTAACTCGGTTGAATCGTATATTAAAATTGACCATGGGTTTGAGCCAGTTCTCCAATTAAATCATAACTTGATCAAAATCAATGGATATAAAGAATATACTTTTAAAATTACAAATGTACAATCCTAATTATATGACCATATATGAATAATAAAAATAAAGCCTTAAGTAATCTTATAAGTGCAATCAATTATTATTATTTTGTAGGTCATATAATTTATTATTATTATTATTTTTTTCTTGATCCGCATTTTATATAAAGAGGTATCACATAAATTATAATTATCATACAGGGCGATCAAATGAAATTATTCCAACACCCCAGCTTGTCAAAATTCGGTCACATTCTTGTTTAACATGATCAGAAATTGGTGATTCCCATTTTCCTATAGAGGAGAATTGTCGAGCATATTGAAGACATGCTTCCCAGGAATAAGTTACATACATGCGATTGTTAATTACTTTCTACAATTTTTTAAAGATTAAAATAAATTAAAAATATATTAAAAATAAATCTTGAAATAAATAAGATAATGAGTATACAAACCTGCCATCTTGAATCTGCATATCTAGAAACATGAGACCCCGGATTATATTGATGTATAATCAAAAAATCTTCTGGAGCAACCCACAATTCTGACCCACTTAGATATATTTGGAACAGGCAGGCTGCCTTATTATTTTCAAAACGTTCTGTACACCTGTTAAACAACAAGTATTTAATTTCAACAATAATAATAATAATAATAATAATAATAATAATAATAATAATAATAATAATAATAATAATAATAATAATCATAATGATAATAATCATAACGATAATAATCATAACGATAATAATAATAATCATAATGATAATAATAATCGTAATAATAATCGGATTCGGACATTTTACCGATAGGGTTCCTAATAATCAGTTCTAATACAAGATAAGTGGATGACTATTAAATTGTATTAAGAAACATTCTATCCAATCGGAGAAATGTCCAGTCTGAAAAATAAACTTTACAACAAAAAAAAAAAAATAAAACTTTTTAATAAAACTTACCAAGGTATTTTACCACTTTTTCTTATAACAAAATTTGGAATATAATGTAAGTCATAATCTTCTACTTTGTATAATTCATCATTATTCATCCATTTACTTAAACAAGTTGGACCATTATTAAGTTCCCAACCTTTATCTTTTAATCCCAACAAACGACTTCGTACTAATCTTTTTACATCTCGTTTTTCTTGTGGAAACTCAAAATCTTTAGCATCATTAGAGAAAATAAAAGATGGTAATATCAGAACATCATTATTTAAGAGTAAATCAACATGATTCAGGATTCTTGAACGTAAGCCAGACATTGGCCAAGTATCCAAATCAAGAAAAAAAACGAATTCGGTACGAGCAAAGAATCGTACAGTGTTCATATGAATATTAATTTGTGAAGGCCATAACGTCTCGTTTACTGTACTATATGGGCCCATTATAAGATGTATGTCAACATACATTGCAACATTTGAATTATTTTTGTAAATATTTTCAATAGAATTTAAAACGTTTCTTATAATGTTATCATTGTGATATTTTTTTAATTTTGAAGGAAGATGTAAAGTAGCAGATATTGGACCTGAAAATTTTAATAAAAAAAATTAATAAAAATAATAATATATATATGATAAATATAAACCAAATGAAATTTTTTTAAAAAAAATTTTAAAACATACATAAAAATATATAAAAATGTACCTTTCCACATGTCAACCAATCTTACTAAATCATCTAATCGATCCTGTGTGATGTAAGCAGCAACAGTCACATCAGGATTATCAGGCACAAACTTGGCGCGAAAGTAATAAGGATATATGTGATCAGTTAATGATCGTGGAGAAGAATTATGCATTTTTGAAAATCGAATGGCTTGATTCATCTCTGATAGTGGAGAACTTGAGTTCGTGTCTGTGAACTCAACATTATAAACAACGTCAATATAATTAATTAATATCAAAACAAAAAAAAAAAGAAAGAAAAAAAAGTTACCATAAGTTCTCGGAATAGCATTTAACATTAAATTTACTGATGACCCTTGTATTTCAGTTGCAAAGAAACATGCAAAAAGTCGCATCGGTAAAAAGAACATGGAAAACATTACATATAATAGTAACACATTTTTAACTATTTTTGATTTCCAAAGCAGTATAATATATGCTTTTAGTGCGGATCGTAAAGACGACGAAACTCCGAATAAATATGAATGCTTGCTAAACCACATTATTGTTTGTTATTTATGTTATTAAAGGAAAGTTTTATTTATGCCAACAATTTATCTTAAAAAAAACTTTTATAATCGATTTAAGATTTGACGGGCCTTACCATTCCCGGTTTATATTATAAATTCCGTGGTACGACATAAATTCGTACAACACAAGACTTTTTTCATTAGCGATTTATAGTTCTTATACAATACATATTTAGAACGAAAAAAAAAAATCCACTTCAAAGTAATTTAATTCTATTACAATAAGAAACATTTTTATTAATAATTTTTCTTTTTTTATTATTATTATAATATTACACATAAAAGAACATAAAAACATTTTTTTTTTTTTTCTATTAATAATTAATAATTATGAATTATTTCTATCTAGAGGGAACTCTTTCCCCATTTTTTCAGTCTTATTCCAAGAATTTTGATAAACCCTTCAGAATCGACAGGACTAAAATCGCCTTGAACATCCATTGAACTTTCTTCCATATCATACAATTTGACTGTGTCGGATCTTCGGCCTTCAACGACCACATTCCCTTTATATAGTTTTAATTTTACTTCACCGTTAACGGTTTTTTGACTTTCCAAAAGGGATGCGAGAAGGAACTCTCTTTCTGGAGAAAAGTATTGCCCGTTATATAAAATTTGAGAAAATTGAGGGGTAATAAATTGATCCCTCATAGCTCTCACTTGTCGATCAAGAACTAAACCTTCTAAATCGATGTGAGCAGCTCGCAAAATTGTGCCACCGGGAGTTTCATAACAACCCCGACTCTTGATTCCAATGAAACGATTTTCAACGATGTCAATTCTGCCGATCCCATTGCGTCTAGCGACAGTATTCAAATAAATGAACAATTCGAGAGGGTCGGTAATAGTTGTACCATCACCATGGTTTACAACTTTTTGAGGTATTCCTTTTTCAAATGAAATTGAAATTCGTTCAGGAACGTTGGGAGCATCTTCAGGATCCACGGTCAATTTCCACATATCCTTAGGAGGGGTACAATAAGGATCTTCTAGTATTCCAGCTTCATAAGAGATATGGAACCTAATTAAAGAAAATTAGAATAGATATGATTAGGATCGAAATTAAATTTGAAAACATTGACATAAAAGAATTGAGAAAGAAAATTGATTACTAACAAATTTTCATCTGTGGACCAGGGTTTTTTGACCGTTTGAACAACAGGAATGTTCTTCTCAGCAGCATAGGCTAAGAGTGCTTGACGACCAGGAAAGCGTTCATAAAATTCTGTGGAATTGTTTAAATGATAATTAATAAATAAAATTTAACTTTCTTTTTTTTAAAAAAAATAAAATAAAATAAATAAATCAACAAAATATTACCAGGGATTCTCCAGGGGCTGATCACCTCGATATCGGGTTTTAACGCGTAGTATGCAAGTTCAAAACGAACTTGGTCGTTACCCTTTCCGGTACAACCATGAGAGACAAATTTGCAGTTTTCCCTAATGGCAATCTCGATCTAACAAATATAAATAAATTATTTAAACAACATGTATATAAAATAATTTAGCGTTTAAGATATTGAAAGTAAATAAAATAATTACCTGACTTTTAGCTATGATCGGTCGTGAAAGCGAGGTACCCAAGAGATAGACATTTTCATAAATAGCATTGGCTTGGATAGCGGGGAAAATCAATTCTTCAACGAATTCACGACGTAAATCCTATTAGCAAGTAAAAGAGATTAATATAAAAGATATTAATAAAAAGTCAAAAAAATAAATAAAATTTACCTCGATGTAAACCTTGGTTGCGCCAATATTCAAGGCTTTTTCTTTCGCGGCCTCGAAGTCCTCTTCTTGGCCAACGTTTGCCATATACGCTATGACTTCATAGCGTTGCTCCAACAACCATGCGAGAATGCAAGAGGTATCTAGACCACCAGAATAAGCAAGAAGAACTCGACCTTTTATCGGAGACATTTTTATTTTTTTTATCAGTATTGATATTGATATTATAATATGTTTAGAAATTTGATTTAATTTTAAAAACCAACCTAACGTTCAATTCGGACGCTTAAATACTTAACTAAGACCACTAAGACAAATAATTTTATCATATTGTTCATTTAGTAGTTCGCAATAAAATCAAACTGCCCACCGATCTGATTATCTTTAATCTCCGATCAATCTAAAAAAAAAGGCGGTTAAAATAACCGTTTGTTTACTTGTTTTATTGAAATTGATTATAATATAATCTATAACTATAAAATCTATAAAATATCTATAAAATAAAAAATGGACAATAACATTAAATCGCATTGATTAACGTTAAATAATCTTGATTTTCAAGCATATTGTACAAATATGAAGAATGATCTTGTGGATGAAGACCGTATTACCGTTACTAACCATTCACATTCGCAGAATTTACTGAGCAATAAGCAATGATCATTCGATATCGATATCGATATAGTTTACATAAACATATAAACATATGTACAAACGTACGGACATAGAAAACTTTATTATCTTTATATAAAAGATTAATTACCATAATTTCCATAATTACCATAATTTCCATAATTTGCATATATTGTAATTTTATCAATTTTATCGTGTGATAAAATTAATTAACAAGCGGGTTAAAAAGAATTACCCAAAAAAGTTCTTTTTACATTATAACTTCACGTACATATGGATGACAGATTCCATATGATGTATATATGTGTTTTTTTTTTTTTATAAGAAAAAAAATATCCCGCATTCATGATAAAGTTTGGTAAGGCATGGATTAAAATATCAAATGAATTCTAATTAATTCTACGAAAAAAGACTTACTGGTACGTAATTAAGGTTGTGTGAGAATTTAAAAAAAAATTGTTTTTTTTTAAGGGAAACCTTTTATAGACAGCAATGTATATGTAGTTTTCAAATACAGTATCATGACAATCAGGCTCTTTGTTTTGATATAAAAGTTCTTTTTTGATATAAAGGTTTAAGATCAAAAAAAAAAAAGCAAAAAAGCTTACCTCACCGTTACATATCGTTTGTCAAGGAGTAAACTAAAACATTAATGTTAACATATATCAAGAGGCCAACAATGAATGTGACAGGGAACGTAGATCACGTGTGTGATTTATCAATGGGCTGACTCAATTGAAACTTCCCACGGCTATACTAAAAAATTTTTAAAAATTCAATCGGTGATAATCAGAAGAATCAAAAGTGTCAAAAGGATCAAAAGAATCAGAAAGTGGGATGATCTCCTAAACATATGTACGTACGTACGTACGTATGTACACGTACACGTACGCGAGTGCAACAAATTTATAGAAAGCCAATAAAATAAATAAAATAAAAGATAGATAGCGATAAATAAATACGATAAATAAATACGTATGGTAAATAAATAAATATGAAAATGAATAAATGATACAATAAATACCGATATGTACATATGTACGTACGATATGTACGATACCAGTTTCTCAAACCGCATATAGCGCAATCGCAAATTTTATCTGATCTCCAATCATTTTGGATAATCTTCATGTGATACGAATATTTTAAGTTTTTCGAAACACTAACCCAACAACAGTAGTTACACGGGTTATATAAAACGAATGATAGCGATAGATAGATGTTTAATCAATATTATCTGATATGACCGATATGACAATAGATATTTTTAATCCAACCAGTAATCATGAGAAAATAATTAGTAATTAGAACGTTTAGGCTGTGTTCATGATAAATGATAAATATAAGTATATTTAATATATTTTAAGTGCCAACGCTGTGCCGATTGCTTTGCCGATACGTACGTACTTGTTAAATAAATTAAATTAAATATACGCATACGTACGTGTGTACAAATATAATTAATATATATAGTTAATTAATAGATATATTTATATATATGTATATTAATTAATTTATCAACGTTAAGTATATCTATATATATCAATATACGTTAAATAGTGCTTAATTTAAATTAATAAAACTTTATTGTCATTAAATATATAGAATATATAAATTTAGTATAGAATTTTCGATTGAAATGTTTAAAACCTGTTTAACTCCGTGATCCACGATCCCGAAAAATAGTTTATTCTTTTAAACCAGTGCAAATTTATTATCACTATTATTACTTTTTAATAACGAAACAAATCTTAAAACGTCTTTGTGTTCCAAGGATGATGCGAGGGTATGCTCGTCCTTTTTTTAATATCACAATGTCTATAAATGGTTTTGAGTTACAAAAAAATTTACTCGCCTTCAAGCAATGTACGTACCTACGTATGTACGTACATACTATACTTACATACCAATACGTACGTACATAAGTACGTACGTACATTATTACCTAAATGGTGTCAATTAGCGAATTTGACTAATTTTTTCACTCCCAGTGACGTTTAATTCTTCATACTATTTCTGTATTTATTTCTGTATTTCACACTATTTCGAATTCGATCCTATTCAAATTATGTGTCAATACGTAAATGATTAAAATTAGTCAACAATTATGCAATTGAGTCAATTGGTTTCATAGAAAAAACAAATCATAGTATACGCATCAATAAATGTTCGTAATAAATTAGTTTTTACCATTTTAGTGTCTACAATATGCAAACAAAGGAGGATAGCATAGTCCTCTGATCTAGCAAACAATGAACTTCCCTGTTCTGCAATCAGTATTATTTCTTTTTCATTTAACCTGTCATGAAAAAAAAACCTGATCTTTCCAAATGATCCGGAGAAAAGCATTATTTTCTTTCTTGGCTCGAAGACGTAAATGTGAAACATGCACATGTTAGAAACTGATAAATATCCATCTTAATTCACGGTTTACTCCTATCTCTTCGTTAACCTCTCGGTTTTCCATCAAATTTATTACATATTCTTCTCGTTAAATATGTAAGGTAAGATTCAAAGTTCATATGTAGTGTCCCCTCCTCCCTCTCCCCTCCCCCTTGTGATTGATTTGTTAGTAAAACCCAACCAAATAAATGCGTTTGGTTAGGTTCAATAGCAATATAAATATGGAAACATTACACCCAATCGCGAAAATATGTTCAAGGCAATCAAAACAATAGCAACTTCCTTGTTTTCTTTCTTTTTATATATATATATATATTTATTTATATATATATTTATATATTTATATATTTATATTTAAAAATTGGGTTTCAAGCTTTGTTTTTGTCGTATGCACATTTCATTTTTTTTTCAACTTCAGCTACCCTGAAGTAACCTGAAGTAATTCACGTCAAAAAGAAAACACGCAGGATTTCTGTACTCCTGTCATGTTAGCTCTTCATCTTAGTTCGATTAGATACAATAGGATTTAAATATAAATATATATATATATATAAATGTCCAAAACGATTACGATTGAACAAGAAAAAAAAAATATATAGTCTTTCAGAATCAACTCTGGTAGTTGCATTCAGTGCATACTTGGAGATTTAAAAAGTTTATTCGTTTCGTCGTTACTGATTTTTTTCTTGTCTATTTTCTAATAAATAAAATTAATAATCAAACAAATAAATCAAAATATTTCAGCTATGACACAAACAACAAAACAGCAAAAGGACAATCATGATCAACAACCAAAAAATTCCGCTAATGGACGTGTCCTTAGCAATGGTAATGTTATTCAAGCTCACTTAGACGCCAGAGGTGAACGTTTAAAAGTCGTCGTAAAATTAAATGATGGCGTCCAGATAGATTTTCCCGTACCTACTTCGAAAGAAGTCCGCGATCGTTTTTTTTATAAAAAAGCAAAATCTTCCGATAAACCCGCTAGACCTCCAAATAAATTTTTTATCTTTCGAACCATGTTCCAAGGTGCTGTGGACACCTTTAAACTTCAGGTTCCTATCGTTTCCGGGATCGCTAGTGAAGTTTGGAGAAAATCTAGCGTCGAAGTTAAAGAGGTCTTTACGAGACTTTCCAATATTGCAAAAACTGAACATGGCGAAATTAACCCTGGTTATGTCTATAAACCGCATAGAAAACAATCGCATTCTCAAGATAATGATAAAAATTTCGATATCGTTTCTCCAGAAAAAATGAATCTCGATTCTATTGATTCCTCTCCAAGCCCTTCTTCGAGTACTCCTTCGTCGCCTTGTACTCCCACTTTACCATTATGGGCTTCTACTTACCCTTCGAAACTCCCCGATACTCTTCCTCATTCAAATTTATCCGGTCAACAACTCCCTCATTTTAACGTTACTCCACAGTTTACTCTTAACGATCTTTCCCCGAATTCCGATTCTTATCCGGCAACTTTTATGCAATCGCAACAATTAACTTATTTATCATTCGGAGATACTACTATTCAACATTTCATACCTCAACAAATGTTACAACCTCGTTCCGATTCTTCTATTGATCAAATTCCTTTTGTTTCCCATCCCGATTCTTTTCAATTTTATCAAGTTTCGACTTCGGGTTCTCCCACTTATCCTTTAACATACGACGTTCTGGTGGATCAAAATTGTCCGCTTAGATTACAACCTTCCGATTACAATAACGATGGAAATTCCATTATGAGTTCCGTTCCGTTACCATATTCCATGGATTATTTTCATCCAATGCATCATGATTAGAGGAATCAATTCGTATTAAGTATGAATTTGAATTAATTCGATTATTCAAAACCATTATACAACCATTTACATATTCATTACAAAACAATTATTATAAAATGTTTTAAGATTATTAAAATACTATCAGACCTTTCTATAGTCACATTTGTTATAAGCTCATCATACAAAAAATCCTCTTTATAAGCATATCTATTTAAAATCCATTTATCTATAAATGTATTAAAAAAAACCCCCCTCTTTATAAGCTCATCTTAATAAAAATCTTTTTCATAAGCACTATCCTGAAGGGTATGATTATAGAGTATGAATATAACAAATTTGTTATACAACAAACTGTTATAGTAAACTGTAATATAATAAGCCATTATAAAAAAACCTACATCATAAACCACTATTAAAAATGTTTATAACACAAATTTATATGTCATATATTTTTCAAGAATTTGTAATTAAATATATTCAAGTTGACAGAATTCAACAATACGATGACTATGTAATAATATGCCAGAAGTAATCCGGTTAGATTCAAAAGTCCTGTCATTAATTCTAATCGAGCATGCAGATAATATAATATCGTGCGAATGAGCGCATGAAACAGATAGGTATAATTTAATTAATTGCTTAATTGATGAGATAAATGGTTATTTTAAATTTTCAATTAATTAATAATGACTATACTTATCGTTATTGTCATTAAAAATCGGTTCTTTGGTGAAAGTTGATGCTCGCATTATGTTGTATGTAGATAATAATCTGAAATTAAGAAAAAAAAAAGTGAATACATATCGACTTGGGGTCAGTTTCGTGCCGGTTCGAAGGTTCCGTTATCAGTGGTTTGGTCATTAACTACTCCAGGATTAATGTCCAGGATTATTCTGCGAAGATTGCGACAAATCATAAATTATGTGAATTGTATGAATTTTAAGTTATTGGCTAATAAAATTCAAAAAAAGCACAAGTCAGATGATTACAGTCATATGTACGACTGGTTTATTTATTTAACCAATCAAATTTTGTTTTCATGTACATGATTATATAATTTCATATGCAGTACACTTTCTCAAAACCAATTCTATCTGCTATAATTGATAAAAAATTGATTCACTATATTTGTTTTATAATTTAAATCTGATAACTTGTTATTTTAATAATTGATATTTAAAAGGTTATATATTTATAAGATATTGTATTTGACAAGTAATATAAATTAATTTAATTGGTTCAAATTAAGTTTTGTATAATATATTATATCTATAAGAAATATAATTTAGTTAATTATATTTATTTATGACAAGTCTAATGGTTTACAATAATTGAATATATAAATTTTGAAAACAAAAAATAAAGAATTATTAAAAAATTTTTAAAACATTTAATTTTAACAAATAAGTACTAAAAACATTTAATAAAATATTTAAAATAAGTTATAGTAGTTTAAATAAAAAACAAAAAAAATCAACTTTTTAAATTAAAAGAATTATTTTTTAGCATTAAAAAAAGAATCTTTACAAAACTTTAAAAAAACAAATAAGCAAACAAGTTTTTTTTTTAATATTAAAGTAAGTACTTATAACTTAGACTTTTATTGATAGTATGTTTTAGCTTTGTAATTGCATTACAACAGTTACAGAAAACAACTAGTCATTTGTACAACTTTAATTATTGTCTAATTTAAGTAGTTCATCTGAAAGTTCTATACTAGTTGTCATATCTAGAAACTGCTTATAAATTATTTATTTAAATATTTTGGTTCTTGTATCTATCTACTTATCTTTTTACAAACTGTCTTAGTTTTTAACAATATAAATATACTATTATTACTAAGTCTTTAAAGCAGTTTACTTATATAAAAAACCTTTGATCTTGTATTAAACTATCAAAGTCTTTTGTTATTACAATTTCAAGCTAATCTGATATTTTGCTATATTTATGACCAATATTTGCAATTAGTATTAATCTTTAAACTGCTATATTCTTGTAAAATTTATATAATTCTAATATATTTTTTTACAATTTAATCAGTATCTTGTATATTTTTGCAAATCTTTCTATACTATTAATTTAATTAGCTTTGCATAATATAATTTTATGCATGATTTAACTAATAGTCAAATTGATAAATTTTTTTATCTAAGATATTTGTATATACAAGTTACTTACTTTAGATTTTTTTCTTCAGATTAAGGTTTTCACAAATAATGTTATTAAAGATTATATTTTCTTGTTAATTGGAATTTTTAAATAGATCTTATAAAATATATACTTTCTAAATTTATTTATACAATATTGCATACTTTTAAAGTTAGTCTTAGTATAATTAGAAATATAGAATTATAACTTCAAATATTTCAATCAAGTTATCAAAATAAAATTATTTTTTCAAAATTCTATTGCTAATAGAATTTAAATTTTGAACTTACTGCTTGAAAAATAACAATCTAACCATTATACTAAAATTACTATCTTTTAGCAAATAAGTTTATTAAATTTAAAACTTATAAAATATAAAAAATATAAATACAATTAAAAAAGATATAATAACTTAATAAAATAAATAAGTTGTTATCTATTTTAATAACAAGTTATAAGTTTAAAATTTACTAAAAACAAAAATTTAAAAAACATATTTGTATTATAGTATTAATTAGTTAAAATAAAATACTAAAACTATAGTTGTACTAATATAATTGGCAGATTATAAAATATTTGTATAACTTTAGTTATATAAAAATACAAACTAGTACTAAGTAGTGCAAATTCAAGATAAGTTTTTATAATTATATAAATTTATAAAATTAAAAAAACAAAAGAACATTTTTTTTTTTTTTTTTTTTTTTTTTTTAAGCAGTTACACTAGTGCTTTATTAAGATTTTTGAAACTACTACTGTAATTATA
>CAJVQA010008678.1:0-12755 GCA_910591915.1 Cetraspora pellucida
TTTTCCAAAATTCATCATTCATGGGATTTGAACTCTAGACCTGCCACTTGGGGGTTGACAACCTGACCACTTCACTAAGTTGCCACACCTCTTCTTTTTCTTTTCTTCTTTTTATCTTACTCATTATTCTTTTATTTTTTTTCTATTTATTTATCTACTTATATTAGGTTCTCTATACTTGTTCATAGAATGTATCCTAGGCCATTCTTGCTATTATATTCATAAACTGCTACCTTGATCTTGTACTTAAAAGCTGTCTCAATCTGTCTTGTGTTTCTTTTAGAATAAGACCTTTAATTAATGCCTCTTTTGTTTTAATTTCCTCTTCTTCTGTTTTCCTAAAGAGCACTGTATATAATATATATAGAGGAACTCAAACTTTTTCTTCTTTTTTTAACTCCTTTTAGACTGTTGCAATAGTTACTTTTTGGATTTTTTTTCACAGATTTTTTTGTCCTTTACATGCTGCCAAATATGTCTGTGTTTCTTTTGTTTTATTTTAGCATACTTGGCACTCTGTTGTTATGTATATATCTGGTCTTTTTTTATTAAGTTCTTCTAGAGTTAGAAGTTTATCTATTATGCACTTTATAAATACTCTTCTTCTGGCACTACTTCTTCTTGTTGTACAGTATACTCTCTTAGATATCTTCAGTCTATTCCAAAAATATGTTCAATCATAGATCATAACTTCTGTTTCTGGTTCTAATCTTCTAATTGCTTTCATTTCTTTCCATTCTGCTTCTAATCTTGCATTCATTATCAATTTGCAAAGCAGTCTTGCTAGTATGTCAGTATGTTTGTTTTTCCACTCTAAGCAGTACTTTACCTTTTTGCAATTGACTTTTTCAATCTGTATTATTTTTTTACTCATTTCCTTTTTTTTGCTAGACTATCAGCTTTATCATTCTATTTATCTTTATTGTGACTCTTAACTTTAACAAACTCTATCTGAATATTCTTTGTTATAATAAGCTCTCTAATTTTTATTATCCATATTGCATTTTTCTTTTTTAGAATCTTGTCTCTGCATATTTGTTCTAACCCTCTACTAATATTCCTTATTGCTGCATTGCTATCTGTATATATTTTTACTTGCTTCTTTTTTGATATCATTAAAATTGCAACCCATATTGCTACTAAAGCAACTATTGTCAATGTTTGCCATCTTTCTAAACCAAATGCTATCTCTTCTTCTGGCCATTTCTGTGTTTCATCTATTTGCATCCACCCTATGTCTATACTATTTCTGCTTTTTATGTCTTTTTTAGTCTTCAGATTTGCTGCTCCATCTGTATATATTATATATTTGTTCTTGTTTTTTGCTATATTCCTTTCTAAAATTTCTATTATTTCTTGACTAATGCTATCTTTTAACTTTTGTTATCTAATTATCTCTACTTCTGGCTCTTCGATTATTCTTAGTTCTTTGAATTTCTGTTCTCTTAGTTTGTCTTTATTATTTCTGTTATTTGATCTATTGCTATCTTAATCTTGTTGCTGTTTTTTTTTATTAGTGCATCTGGAATCACATTAATTCTGTTATTTACTCTTATTCATTATTGGCAGCTATCTTCTTGGTGTTCTTCTTCTCTTGTACAACTCTTATATCTGCTAATTTTGATAGCTAATTTATTTTCTTTGCATTTGCCAATATTCTACTAGTATTTTTTTCTTTTTCTTTTTGACTATCTTTCCTAACTTTTGACTATTTTGTGCACTATATACTACTCATTCTTTTCTTCATTTGTTATCTAAAATATACTCCTATTTCATCTGTATTGCTTGAGTGTTTTGCCTAATTGTTTTAAATTGTCTTTTAACTTTTCTACTTTCTGGTCTAATGAGCACTTCTAATTCTACTGCTTTAAACCATTTTGTCTTTTTCTCTTTACTTGATAAACCTTGATAGCTTTTCAGCTGCTGCCATGTAATTAATCTCTCTTTTTCTCAATAAACCTTGATAGCTTTTCAGCTGCTATCATGTAATTAATCTCTCTTTTTTTGTATCTATTAGCTAGTTTAGATATATTAGGCCAGCTTTGTTTATTCTAATACTACTTCTTTTCTGCAACTGCATATTTATAAGTTCTTTTATTTTGATTTTATATCCAAACATTGTCTATAAATTGCTATCTGTTCTTATATTTATATTAAGCTTTCTTGCTTTTATCAACATCAGACAAGCTAAGTTATTTTTTCAATCTTTTATATTTTCTAACATCTCTTCTATTTTTCATATATCTTCTGTTAAACCTGCTTTTTGGCATTCTTGTATTATTCTTAGTTTTGTTAACAGTCTAAGACTATCTTGTCTGTTTAGTCTTGCTAGTAAGTCACTTATTTGTTTTGTTGTTAATTCTTGTCATAGTGTTCTGCAACTTTCAAGATTTTTGTATTCTATTATGCAGTTTTCTAATGTTCTTTGTAGGTTGCTCTTTTGCTTTGCTAAACTTATTATTAGTTGATGTATTTTACTTATATTTTTTTCTGATATTTTTGTTAGCTGTAGTATATAACTTAATTTTGGTATTATTACTATATTGTTTATATATGCAATTTGACTCATTGTTATTTTTTTGTATCTAAGATCTCTTATTGTTTGATTAATTATTTCTTTAGCTTTTTTTTTTTATTAGCACTTCACTCATTCTATTATTTAGCCATATTCCTAATAAGTGAACTATCTTGTTCTTTGCTTCTTCTGTTATCTTGCTTCTTCCAAAGATCACTTCTCTTTTTTTTTTATTTATTTTTATATTTATTATTAACAGCTTTAATTTGGATCCATTTATCTCTATGTCATTCTTTTTAAAGAACTCTTCTGCTATTTTTAATATCTCTATTAGCTGTTTTTTACTATTTGCAATCCACGTTGTGTTATTTGCATATGCAATGGCTGCTTGGTGATACTTTGTGATATTGCTGCATTGCATTCTTCTTTTGATCTGTTGTTCTACTATATATTCTAAATTTTTATCTTCTTGTATTCTCTCTAACAGTAGATTATAGAAAAGTTTCCATATTAATAGGACTATTACTTCTTTTTGATTTATGCTGTCTTTTGCTGTTATCTCTTCTGTTAGGCTATAAGCTGTAATAATTTTTAGTTGTTTCTCATAAAACAGATTCAAAATGTATTTTATTGTTCTTTTAGATACTTTAACCCTTTGTAATACTAGTTCTAGACTCTTAAGTAGAACTGAGTTAAATGCTTTTTTCATGTTTTGCAAAAGTATTTATACTTCTTTACTCTTCTCTTTTGCTTCTTTCATTATCATGTTAAGAATATGTACTAGTTGTTCTGTTGAGTTGCCTAGAAGGTCTGCATAATTTGGTCCTTTAAGTATTTTTTTTTCTGTAAATACTTTGGCAAGCCTTCTTGTTACCACCTTTGTTACAACTTTTCTAAACATTTCTATTAGTGCTATTGGTTGTATGTTATTTAAACTATATTCCTACTCAACATCTTTAGATATTAGGTAAACTTGTACTATCTTCTATTTAGTGGTATCTTTTCTTCTTCTAAACATAGATCTGCAAAGCCTCTAAATACTTCTTGAGTTTTCTTTTATGCTCACTTTATCAAAATATAGCTTATATCTGATATACCTAGAACTGTTTCTGTCTTTAGTTTCTTAATGTTTCTTTTCATTCTTTTTTCTCAATTTCTCTTTCAACTTCTATATATTATTCTTCTTTAATGTTTTCTCATGATTTATATATTTTTTTTTACTCTTTCAACATTTCTTCTAATTTTGTATTTATTTTTTTAAATTGTTTTTTATAATGTTCTGCTACTCCTATTTTGACATCTTCTGGGCTTGTTAGCAAATTTGTTTCTTCTTCTACTTGTTTGATAAATCTGTCAAGTAATATTTTCTTATAAGACTTATTTAGAAAACTTGCTATCATCTTTTTCTGATCTGTTCTAATTATTTTGCATCTTTTATCTATATTTTTTTTTATTTGTTTTCTTTGCATTCATTTCCAGTCTTTTTTTTTTTTTATACTAATAGCTTTTTCCAAGCTGTTATGTTTTCTACCCATGCATTTGACCATTGTCTTTGTAATTATGAAAGCTTTGTACCAATTTTTTTGCCTAGTGTTTTTAACTATTCATTCACTTTACTTCTTTCTTCTTCTTTTACTGTTTGGGTTCTTTTTGTTTTCATCTGTTTTATTAGTCTTTGAAGCTTAACAATGCTTTCTTTTTGTTGTTATTCTCTTAAACTTTTTCTTCTATTTGTTGTTGTGTTATATACTTTTTTCTTTAGTATATGCTTACTTGCTGCTGTAATGATTGCTTCTTTTATTATATTCTATATGTTGTTTATTTTCTCTGCCTTTTTTTCTTTATCTTGCTTTTTTTTATGAATGTTTTTTAACACCTTTTTCTTTTTTAGTCAGTTTTGTAATTCCTGCACATAATTTTCTTAGTCTTTTGCTTTTGCTTGTTTATACAAATATATAGTTCTTGTCTGTTTTTTCTTTTTAATCTCTGCCTTGCTTTTCCCTACTACTAAATGCTTTATCTATACTTTTGCTATTACTATTTTATAGTCACTTTCTGTAATTTCTTCTACTTTTTCAATTTCTGCTTTTTGTAATTCTGAGGCCAATCTTTCTAATATCCATATATAATCAATTCTTGTTATTACTTTTCTATTTAACCATATATATTGTTGACTTGTTGAGTTCATGTCTCTATATATGTCTTTGAAACCTTGATTCTTCATTTAATAAAAAATTGTAGTTTATTGTTTGTGGATGTTGTCTGTCTAAAATATTGTTTACTATATGATTAAATTACCCATTATAATAATTTATGTTTGTTTTTTCTTTTTTGTGATTGCTTTTATGATTTTTTGCTAAATGTTTTTTGCTGCTACTTTATCATTTGGTAACATATAGATTGCAATCACTACTAACTTCAATTGTTTGAAGTATAGTATAATCTTTATTATATATTTATTTATTTTCTTGACTGCACCTATATGCTTCTTCCATTGTTTATTGACTATAATTCCAATATCTAAACCTTTCTTTTTATCTTCTGCTACACTTGCCCAAAACCTTATATATCTTTTGTTTTGTTATATATGTTAAAAATTTTTCTTTCCTTTCTGTAAAATTTGGTTTAGTAATTCCCAATATTGTAATTTCCTCTTCTTTTGCCTAACTAAGCAAGTTCTCTAACTTCCAACCTTTGGTTTTCAGTCTGTTAACATTGTGGTATACTACTTTAATTTCTTTTCTTTCTTTTTTTCACTTTTTTTTCACTTTTCCTATATTGTTGCTTTGTTTTTTTTTTTTTTTTCTTTTTCTGCTTTCTTTTCCTTTTAGACTAGAAGACATTTCTTCTTTTTCTTCTTCAAAAACTCTTTGTTCATCTTGCAGAAAATCTCAGAACTCCTCATCTAAGTTTATTAATTCAACTAGTATGCCCTCAGAAGTAATCAGCCAAAGCTGTCTGGCTTTGTTGTGTTTCTAATCTTTCTAATCTTTTTAATATTTTTTGAAGAAGACTATATATTTGCAGTTGTGTTTCTTTATTTTCACTTTGGTTTCTCTTGTAATTATTGCAATATTTGTTATTTTTCTTTATTTTTCCTCATAGTTAACATTTTTATCAGCTTCTATATCTGACTCTTCACTAGTATTATTCTTATTGATATATTTTTTTTCTATACTCTTGTATTTGTATTTGTCATTTTCTTTTTTGTGATCTTACCAAAAGAGTAAGTGGTTATTGAATATATTAGTTTTGTTTGTGCTGCTTCCATTTCTTCTGCTACTATGAATGTAATTATAGCTGACCTTTTTTGATTTCCATTTCTAATAGATGGTATATATACTGACTTTATACCTTTTTTTTTTAAGTATCATAATAACAATACTTCTGATACATTTCTTAAAAGCTTTACTAATCAGATTGTAAATTGATTTTGCATATTATGCCAAATATAGTCTTCTTCTCCTATTGTTACTTTTGCAAGTTTGTGTATTCCTATTGGCAGTGACTATGAAATATTTCTTTCTTTTATTTTTCTCACTTAATTACTATTAATGCTTTATATTTAGACCTTTTGATGTATTTTATATGAGCTCCTTTAATACTTCTGCATATATAGTTTATTTCTTCTGCATTAATATTGACTAATAAATCCCATATTGTTAAATGTGACTCTGCTTCTATCTCATTTTCTGTTGCATAGCTGTTTTTATTATTTTATTTTTTTCTTTGTCTAATAACATTTTTAGATTCTTTCACTTCTTTTCTTTTGCTTCTTAGTACTTGCTGCTTTTGGTTCTTTTCTTGGTTTTTAGATTCTTCTGGAATGATTTTAAGTCATTTATCTTCTTTTTCTTTAATTCTTTTCATTGCTGCATCTTTGCTAAATTTACAGTCAAAGTCTACTTCTATCCAACTATTTCCTTTTTTGAAAACTTCTTGAATTGATTTAATATGATAATTTTCTCGAAAAATTCACTGTATGTATTTAATTCTTTCTTTTTTGTTTTCACTTAGCACTATATATGTTGGCATGTTTGCCTTAAAGGATTTACTTTTATCACATATACAGTTTTTGGTAATTACTAATTTGCTCTATTGTATCTGTTAATTTTAGTTTCTTGCTTTTTTTCTTCTGCTTTTAGTTCTGCTATTCTTCTATTTATATTTTTGATGTTTTTTTTAAGATTGTGTATTCTGTTATCTGTTAACTCTTTCTGATCATTTTTATTTTTTTTCTTCTAATTACTACCTTCACATTTCATTGTTTTTATTGGCAGTTTTCTTGTAGTCATGTTTTTGAAATCTTTGAGGTCATGTTAATTTGTAGTTAAGATACTTAGTTCTTCTATTTGTTTTATAACACCTTTTAAATTTTGATTTATTTTTTCTTTTTTCTTTTTATATTCTTGGTATTTTTTCTCTGTATGTACAAGCATTTTTACTTAATTGATCTTTTTTGCCATTTTCATTTCTTCTGGCTTTGTTTTTTTTCTTGATATTCTTTTCTCATTTATGTTTATTTGATATTTGAATAACACAGGAATTATATCTATAGATGTGAGTTTTTTTGCCTATTCTTCTATAGTATTATATGAAACTGTACATACTTCTGCTATTCTAAGTACCTTTAGTATTTGGGCATACAAAAGTAAATCATTTGCTGTAATGTTTTTTGAATTATAAATTGCCAAATCTCTTGCTATATACTTTAGATTATTAGGATTTTTTATAGGTTTTGCCAGAACTGCATCTAATATTTTACTATCTATATATCTTCTATTTCTATTACCAAAACCTTTAATATGTTGAATTAGGTTTGTACTGCATAGTAGTCCTAATCTAGTTTGTACTTCTATTTCTAGACTATTCTGTTGTTCTTTTATTTGCTTATTCTACATGCTATACTTATCTGGTATTTTCTAATAGAGCTATTTGTTGTTACTATTTGTTGTTTAGTATAATGTGACATATTGTTTTGTTTGTGCTGATGACTAGTTACGTGTTCCAATTTTGTTTTTTCAGGATCTAGTGCTGTTTCTTAATTTTTCCAAAAAAATTTTTAAAAATTTAAAAAACTAGAAAGAGCTTTTGTTTAACAGAACTTTACTTATACTGTTGTTAAAGCAAAGTAGTTGTATTTTGTGTACTAAGTCTTTTTTCTTAGAGTTTAAAATGAGGTTTATTAGGCCATTTTTGCAATTTTTCTTTATGTTTGTTTGGCTTTATTTAGAAATTAAGAATCAGCAGAGAGAGTTTTTGAAAGTCAATTGTTGTAAGTACATGAATTTTATGATTATCAATATAGAGTAAATAGTTGTTATTTTTTTTTAATGATTTAATATGAGAAATATTAATAGAAGTTTGAAATATTGATATAGATAAGTTAGTAGGAATTAAAGATATTAAACCAGAAAAGATGTTATAAAAGGAGAAAAAGTTAAGTAAATTTTTTGTAAAAAGAATTTGTGAGTTATTAAAAACAATAGATTATTTATTTAATAGTAATAAGTAATAAGAAGTGATTGTGTCAAAGGAATTAATAAGTTAAAATGTGATCATGTTTAAGAAATTGTATTGTTTTGAATAAGATTAGAAAGTTTAGTAAACCAAGATAGAATAGGTTCATGAGTAAATTTCTTAATACATATATATATGCTGTTTCATAGAAGAATATGTAAATTGTTAGCTGTTGTAAGTTGTTCAATAAAGAGTATTTTATTGTTTCAAAGACTGTTAATAAGTAAATAAGAATTATTAGATAGAAGAATATTATATATTGTTTTTATAGATATAAAAATATTAACTAGTAGTAAATTTAGTAAATTATTAAATAAAAGAAAAATATTGAAGTTATTTAAAAGTGAAAGTTAAAAGATAAATATAAAGTTTTTTGTTTTTAATAAAAACTTAGAAGCAGTATTTGGAAAAAAGTAAGGTTGCTATATTTTAGTTAGCTAATTTTTAATTCTGGCTATACCAATATGTTTAAGAAGAGAAGTAGAATAAAGAATGTATTTCATTGCAGATATTGCTACTTTTTAAGTTAAATATTAAAGGGTTAGAAGTTTAAATGATAATAAATTAGTAAGAAGAATATTGGATGTATTTTTTGCCAAGTGAAGCATTTTTTTGTTATAATAAAGAGTAGATGTGAGAGTTTTTGTTGTTGTATTTTTGAAAGTGACAAGATTTGTAATAAATATTCTAAAGATGGTTATAATATTATATTAAAGAGAATAAAATTTTATTTAAAATTAATTTTACTATATTATGATTAAATATTACTTTTATTATTATTTTTTTATTTTAATGAACTTTAAAAATATTTTAAATTATTTTGAAATATTTTGAAATATTTTACATACTTTAAATATTTTCTAAATTTATTTCAAAATATTTTGTCTTTCACATATTTAGATAATTTTTTTGCTATATTTTGAAATATTTTTACTATGCAATAATTTTGAAATTTTTTTGCAATATTTTAAAAGATTTTGTATAGTGCAAAAATTTCAAAATTTATTTTGCAATATTTCAAAATATTTTGTGCTTCACAAGAATTTTAAAATTTCTTTTACATTATTTTTAAAATTTTTTGCACTATGCAAAATCTTTTGAAATATTTCATATCTATAATTTTGCTAATATAAGACCAAATTGCTTTGAAAAAATATAGTGAATTATGTCTTTTGACATGTTGGTAATTTGCTATAAAAATATAACAAAGTCCCATATAATATAGTAGCATTGTTATCATCTTTAAGACATATAAGCAATTATAGATGCCAGGGATAATAAGTAATATAGAATACAACTAATGTATATAAAAAGAGATAAATTAATATTTATTCAATAGCATGTTAAAAATCTGATCAATATATTATTGTGTACCTTAAAATTCTTAGAAGATATTCTAAGCTTCTACATTATCATCTCAGTTCAAATTGCTTCTAAATTTCCAATAACTGTTTTAATAGAATTATAATCCATAGTATTAAATTTACTATATTGTATTAAATAGAATAATTTTCATACCTTTTACCTACTTTTTTCTTAACATAATAGGTCATATTTTCATCAACTTCAGTCCAATTGACTTTTGTAAGAGTTATTATAATTTGCAATTGTTTTCAGATGAGTTGATTTGTTAAATGATAAAACTTGTGCCTATGCATTAAATATTAGAATATAATAATATTAAACTTGTATTTTTTTGACTAAAAAATATAGTGCTTTGATTATATCAGTTTCATAAAAATTAATATATAATAATATGAGTTAGATCAAAATTATGATTAGAATTATATATTTAACTCTAAGTCATTACAAATATTACATATCTTTTTTTTCAAAAAAAAATGAAGTTTCAATGTCTAAAGTATAAAAGAACATTTTCTTATAGAGCTTCATATTGAAACTATATAAGAGTTCATGATAATATTATTAAAAATCTCCTACATGAAATAGCTAAAAAAGAGAAAGAGAATAGAAAATTCAAATAGAACAAAGATACTAGCAAAATGAAGACTAGCTAATGGAAATAGAAAATAAACAACTTGATGAAATAAGAATAGATAGCCAAATTGAAGATGGCAAAGATAATGAAGATAGTAAAGATAGTAAAGATAACAAAGGTAGTAAAGATGATGAAGACAACAAAGATGGTAAAGATAATGAAGATGATGAAGATGTTAGAGATAACAATGAAACAAGAATAGATAATTAGCTTGGTGACAAAAATAACTATAATTACTAGATAGAAAACTAACAAAAAAACTAGCTTAAAAGTTAATCAGAAAGTAAGATGGAAGAGTCAAGTGATTAATTTATAGTAAATATATTAGAAACAATAAATTGTTTGTATAACCTTCAATGTATAACATAAACTTTATTTGTGATTAACTTTAATTTATTGATATATGTATATATATATATATAAATTTAGAAAGAATTTGCATTACTTGATATAAAGCCACTTTTAATTTTTGAGTTTCTTGATATTACCAATTTGATAAATGAAGAACTAAGTTTTTTTAGTAAGGAATTTGGCAATTTCATAAAGTTACTTGTAAAATAGAACTTATTGGATGCATGTGAAAATAATATTCTTAAGTTCACAAAGAAAATATCTAATGACAATTTAGTTTTATCTACCTTAGTAAAACAAGATTGTCAGTTTTTAGATTAAATAACAGTTCCACATCTTTTTTTAAAAAAGGTACTTATTATGACTTATATAAAAGAAACATTTTATTTAAACTTTATTTTATTTTTGATACTATAAAAGAACTGTTGAGCAATAAAGATATATTTAAATATTGTATCTTTAAATTTACACTGTTATATCATAAAGAAGAAAGGATTTCTTATAAACAACATAATGAGGAGTAGTAAAAAAGGGCAAAAAAATTGATTCCAAATGAAGCAAATATTTTATCAATAATCATTTACTCTGATGCAACAATATGTGACCAATTTGGTAAAGCAAATAAACATTCTATCTATTTAATATTAGGAAATATACTTGGCTAATAATGCAATAAACCAAATGCTAAAGTCATTTTGGGTTATCTTCTGCTTTTAAAACTGAAAATAATAATTTAAAAAAAATCAAAAACTTTTTTACTTGCTAAATGATCTGCATATCTTCATGCATTATATATTATATTAAAACTGCTATTTGACTATAAAGAGAATAAGTTTAATCTTAAAATGAACTATGGCAATCTGTAGTATTATCTATTTATATCTATACTAATAGAAGATTTTTCAGAGCATTTATTAATGACACTAATATATAATTTAGTCAATTGTAAACATCTGTATCATAATTGTATAGTATTAGTTGAGAAAATAAACAATATTTTTTTTTTAAATATTAAAATGAGTACTTGCAATTCAGAATTTTATTGATAGTATATTTGGCTAATAGATGCTTTACAACCACAGAAGGCAATCATAAAAAGAGTATACAACTAACCACTCATACAACTTTAGTTATTGTCTAATTTAAGTAGTCTGTCCAAAGGTTATACACTAGCTGTCATATCTGAAACCTGCCTGTAGGTTCTCTATATAACTACTCTAGTTTCTATATTTATCCATTTACCTTTATCTACCAATGACTCTGGCTAATATCAGTAAAAATATGTCATGGCCACTAAGTCTTTAAAGCAGTTCACTTATATAAGGAACCTTTAACCTTGTACTAAACCTTTCAGAATCTTCTGTATCCTATTCTTATAGCTGATCTGATATTACTATAGCCAAGACCAACACTGACAGTCAGGTGTATCATTAAACTGCTATGCTTTTGTAGAGTTCACTCCAATTCCAGTACTGACTTCACAATATATCCCTACTACTTTGGTATTCAATTCAAGTTCTACCAAGCTTCCAAACCAGATAGCTCAGAAAGGCAGATCATAACTATACACATCTGGTTTACATGTTTGCCAGCATGTAAACTTTTTCTTCGAAATAGATCCTAGTAGTCTGGTTGGTTCCATTTAGCCCTTTCTCAAAGGCTGGCTCTGTGCCTAGTTTTACAAGTTCTAGCTCTATTTTATAGGTCTAGTCATTACAATAGCATTATTAAAAGTTCAGGTTACCTTTCTATTCAGGTTTTTCAAGTAAGCTTTCATCTTACTTCATTTGATTCCTATGATTTACATGACCACAAGAACTTATAGTAGGTTTGCACTTCCTGGTATCAGTTTGCATTCCTTCATGTAACCACAAATCTTGGCACAAAAAACAATGTCATATGACTGTTACACAAATACCATGTAACCTGCCAGTCATGCTAGTGTAATATAGATGACAAATGTCTTATTTCAACTAATTGCAAGAGACAGTTAACTGTAATATAGGAAGGATTTTTAAATTTTCTATCAATACTAAGATTTGAACTTTGGACCTGCCACTTGGGGGTTGACAACCTGACCACTTCACTAGGTCATCACTTCCTGAAAATAAACAATATTAAGTTAAATAAAAGTTAAATTATATTAAGAACTTCAAAAAAAATAAAAAATATTGTAAATCAAGAACTGGCACATCAATATTCTATGTATAATATGAAAAACATTTTTTGGAAATATCTGTAAGTGACTTAATTTTAAAATCTGACAAATTTTAAAATATGTTGAATAGCATTATTTTTTTTTTTTTTTTTTGGTATTAAGATGAGGCCTTGCTTATATCTTTATTAATAATTTAAAATAGTTACATGTAT
>CAJVQA010008679.1:0-12753 GCA_910591915.1 Cetraspora pellucida
TTAGATTTTGGCTTAGCAACACTAGAATAGGATTGGGAAAGAGGTTTGTTAGAAGTATTGTTGGATTGATTAGAGTTGTTAGAATTGTTAGAATTTGGTTTGGAGTTATCAAGAATAGCAAGAATTGGAAGTTGATTAGGAACAGGATTGGTGTTAGTAGCTATAGAAAAGAAAGAATCAATAAGATTAGAAGCAGTTTGGAAGTTTTGATGAAAAGAGACAAGAGGAGGATTAGTAGTTTGAGAAGTTTCATTTAGAATATTTTGGAAGGTTTGTGTAAGATTTTTCTTGGTCTGAAATAAGCTAGCTTCATATTGTGATGAAACAGTCATATAAGCAAGATGGTAAACTTCATTATTCTTTATAACATATTTTTCATTAGGGTGGTGATGTTTATTTCTTTTGGTGCAACCAATTGGAAGAAAGCATTTAGGGCAGGTATGGTAGTGAATATCAGATATAGGAGATAGAAAGACATTGTAAGTTGAAAAAGAAAGATTAGTCATAAGTTATTGAGTTGGTCTGTTTAGATTTTTCTTTAGTTAGTATTAATGTGAACTATACTAAGTTCAATAGCTTGGATATGGTTAGTATTGATAGATGAGATGAATTTAGTATAATATTTGCCACAGAGATAAGTAATCACAGCAGTAGAAGAAGGAACTTGAAAGAAATGAGTAATTTTGTTAGATCTAAGGTTTTTAGTTAACCAAATAGTAGGTTTGACTTTAGGAGAGATTGGATGAGCATTGTTGTCATTTTCTTCTTCATAGATGGCAATTCCAAAACTGTTAGAAAAGTTTTGTTAGAAGTAGTCAAGGTTTGCTGTATCTGGCTCTTGGTTGGTTAATATAGGTATTTTTGGGATATGAATGAATAAATAGGTAATATAATAATAACTTGGAAAATTTTTCTAAGTTAAAATTATGATCAATTAGTTAATTTGCAATAGTAATGATTAGAAACAGGAGTTGTATAGTTGAGAAGTCACTGAAATAGTACAGAATGTAACTAGAATGGTTTGGATCACTGATATGACTCAGATACAGTACACGAATAAGATTTGCAGTACAAACTGTTGTGCATAATTAATAAGAGCCAAATATAGAAAAAATTGGTTTGTGTAAATGGATTTCTATTTATAGATAGGTTACAGAAAATTTATATGTAAATTAATAAAATATAGATTGGGAAATGATAATATGATTACACAAAAAACATGTAAGGAAGAAAGGGGGCAGGTAGGAACAAAAATAAAAGAAAAAAAAGTTTTACAAAAGAGTAAAAGAGAAATTTTGTTGTAATTCAGCCAATATTAAGTCAAAATTCTTCGTTTAGAGCTTGTTTTGATCAGGCAAATGTGTATTATAACTTTAATTAAGAATAAAAGATATGTTATTATAGTAGAAATTGTGAAAAAAAAATTAATTGTTAAAACTGGGGCCAAAGATCATCAGTACAGTTTTCTCAGTAAGTTTAAAAGCTAAAAGTATGATATTTGCAGAATATATGTAAATTTAGAGCTAAACAAGTTTACTTAAGACACCAGGACAGATTGTCTTAGTAAAATAAATAGTTATAAGCATTTTTTGACAAATGAATTTTTTAGTTAATTTTTGTGCAATGGATTTGCAAAAAGAGTTTATCCTTTATATGTTTCTCCTAATATAAAATTTTTAAAAATCAAATAGATTTAAAAAATATTGAAAATTGTTCTTCATGATTTGTGTAATTATTTGTACTATTTTTCAACCTTACATGAAATTAATTCAGCATAGCTAAATCTAAGGCAAAGATCCACTAAATTGGTTCCTTTTATAAATAATCTATAAAATTTTCTTTAAGATTTACTAATTAATTTCACTGTTCTTATGCGGATTATGAATTAAGTTAAAAAAAGTCTTTAACTCAAATTCTCTAATAAAATTCACATGTTTTTACTATAATTTTTAATATAAACAATATTCTAAAAAAAAAGTTCTTTGTCTGTTAATTCTTCAAAACAAGTTTAGATGCCCATTTCTTGTATTTTTGAAGTTTTTTACTTTTTTTGGTTTGAGAAGATCATATTTCGATCTAATTGCTGTTGGTCATGTGAACAAACCTGGCTTAGAATCTTCCTGTAAATTTTTCACAGTGCTTAAAAAACTTTAAATTCGTTTAAGTTAGAGTTAGCATTTAGGTTTTAAAAGGTAATAGTAAAATAACTCGAAGAATTTTTTTTGTTAGAGCGCAAAAGGCAAGTTTTTGAGAAGTAAGCGATTTTTGAAAAACGAAAGTTGTATCACAAGTCTGGACAGTAAAACTTCTGCCTGATCTGAATTTTATTGTAGGGCACCCGTTACAGGTCTTGTGAATAAAGTTCTACACTCCTCTCCGGACAATAACATTTATAACAAAAATATTGGACAATCACATGATTATTGTCTGAGATATGGCAAGCAAATTTTACTAAAATAATTACATTTGGTTAAAAAATGCACATTTTTAAAATCACTCAATTGGACGACAATCAGGTGATTATATGGTTGTGTAGCGATCTACAAATTTGACCAAAATTGCAAACCGTGATAAATAAGTTGAATATTTACAGAATGACATGAATAATGTTCATAAACATATTAATTTTTACCCCTTGCAATTTATTACTATATTTATAGTTTTGATTGATGAAAATTTCTTTTACAGATTGTTTCGCCATCAACCTGTATGGTGTACATTCAAGTGGTACCATATCACGTAAACAAGTCACCTGAATGCCTCATGTAAAGAGATTATAGTTTCAGAAATGTTTTATTACTTAAACTTGTCATAAATTTGTACCAGGTAGAGTTTTTATCATAGTTCATCTGAATAAAGGTAAGCCAAATATTTAATATACAATTACAACATCTAGGATTGTTTCTTGATGTATTGTGCCGCCTGTAACCATAAACTACTTGGGTCTCTAGCACTTTGTTCATCATAATACAATTGGTAATCTGCTTGTCTAAAGGAAAAATCCATAACTTCGTCGGGATTATTAATGCTGTATACTTCAGCGCAAGTAAATCTTAAAGTTAAATCTTGAGAAAGAGTTAATCTGGAAGCTAAATTATTGAGATTTGGGTAAAGACTTAGAGTATCTCTAATAGTATCACTGTCTCTTATTGTTCCACCAGAGCAACTCGCAAAAGAAAATTTAGTATTTGGAAATCCACCAACAGATACAGTCGGAACATTAGCTTCAGCTAATCGTTGAACCAAATTTGCGCATGATGAAAAACAAGCACCATTTGTTAGAATAACCATGTTTTCCTCAGTCCATGGAAATTTTGGCGGAACCGGAAGAATTTGAAAATCTAATGAGTCATTTCTAAATGCTTTAGTAGTAAATTTAACTTGAGCACCACCTCGCGTATATGTGTTGTTTCCAATAAATTCATCGACATTATTAAATGAATTATTTGTAATTGTTGATGTATATGATCTATAATTAAATAAATTACCAACAGCATTCGCATTTGAAATTTCGTTTATAAAGGCTGTAGATACGTCTGTAACTTTTATATCTTCTGGAAAAATATTAATGTTAGGAAATAAAAGTTTGATGATATAATCTGTAACAATGACTGTCCCACCATGATTATTACTGAAATCAAGAACGATCTACATGATATTCGTACATTCATAAATAAATGATAGCATATATATTCGTAAATAAATGATAATGTCGCATCTGAAGTAGCGACTTATTTGAAGTAGCGCCTGGCTAAAATTAAGCCCCTGAAATTAGATCTTCATGCATGCATTAGATTTTAATTTTAGCCAGGGTGCCACTTTAGATATATAAAGTGGCTACTTTAGATAAATCGCTACTTCAGATGCGACAATAATACAGTATTTTATAAATAATAAATCATTTACCTTTGTTATACCTTTATCAGCAAATAATTTAAATCCAACGACTATATCGGACAAAAAACGAACTGTCTCGTCACCATTTAAATCTGCAGTGCTTTCAGTTGACATTAAAACCACACCAAAATCTTGTAATGTATAAAATCTAGAGAAAACTGCATCAAAGATTAAAGATGCGTTTCCAACTGAAGTTTCATTAATATATGAAGATTTATATTTTGTAAATATTGGATAAAATTCAGTACTACTAGTAGCTGGAACTATCCACTCTCTAGTAATGTTAAAAATTTTATCACTACAATTAAGCGTGTAAGAAATAGTTGGAACAGTAGGTAATTTAGTTCTAAGTGAGAAATCTTGTCCATATACGATAAAATCCCTATTTCCAAATCCAAGAGATGCAAGGGCTGTATTAAAGCGGACATTTAAATCTCTTGAATAACTTAGGTTATTACGAGCGAATTCAGTAATTACATCAATCGCAGGTAAACCATCTATATGTGTAACTTGACAATCAATAGTGCTCGGATCTATTGTGTCATCAAAAACCTTAATTTGCTAAAAAAAAACGATTATTCATTGCATATGTACATACATAGGTAAGTATGTAAAGCTTTATACATTAGCACATTATTCGCTATGCAAAATTTTACCTGTGTTCCATCTGGTCTAATAACAGAATACATAGAAAATCCTTGATAAAAATAATATGAAAAATTTTTAGAAATGAACCTATGATAAGACATAAGAGTTATAAAGCTTAATTAACATCTGTATTTCTACAATTATACAAAATTATTGGATGTTGAATAATTAATAGCTTACGTAGTGTGGCCATCTCTTAATTCATCAATGAGATTTCCAATATCATACTAACATAATTAAATAATTCAAATAATTCATAATGGTAATATGTTTGAAATAAATTTATAAACCGGCTTATTTTATTTACCACAAATTCATATTCATATGAATAATCTCTATTTAAGAACAAATCTAATTCTGTTATTAAATCAATAGGCGTAAATGTATACCCTGGTTTTGGTTCATCCTTCGCTTGGTCTAAAAATGCATAGAATCCTTTTAAAAGCTCTTTTATTGTTTCTATTGTCTGATAAAATACGGTATAAAAGTTTGATTAGTAACACAATTATACCGAATATTTGCTTAAAAATTGCAACTAAATACCTGGACTGCCTTAGTTTTATTAAATGGAATTGAATCATAGCAAGCTTTCACGTCTGAGTAATTAAGATAGTCTGTTCCTGTTTCAATATAGTCAGAAATCTTTTGACACTCATTAGTAATCGTATCAGTATCACCTGGAACTCCTTGAGAATGAACACTATAAGTAAATGCAACAAACACAAATATTGTAAAGTAGATTTGTTTCATTTTATGCACATAAGATTATAGTAGTTTATTAAATCCATCAAATTTCATCTATTGTTTGCATTTTATTTAACTGCAATAGGCCACAATAAGAGCGCATCATAATGGATATAAATATCCTTTTTTTCATATTTTCGAATTTTCTACATTTTTTCTTCCCGAATCTCAGGTTTTTTTAAAAAAAATATCGTGATCTGCATAACGATAGTGCCTTTTTCCAGAAATTTGAACTGTATGTTTTTGCGGCTTGAAACTTATTAGGCCAAGTAAGTGCCATAGTTTTAAGCCAAAGTTCTAAGCCATGGCTTAGGCTAAGGCTATGATTGTGCCCGATAAACATCAAGCCGCGCTGGAGTCGGCTCTAAATTAAATATATGAACAAAAAAAATAAAAACAATAAATATACGATCAAATATGTTCACAATAAAATATGTTCACAAAAGGAAACCCGAAAAATATTTCTAGTTTTCTCTTGAAATTTCTTAGGATCATTCGATATAAATGATGTTCTATCAATGATTAATGAGGCCGCTATACTAAAAGAGATCCTTACCTAAAATATAGAGGCTGTATTTTGTGTTACCGCATTATATTGTCGGGAGAAAACACAATGTAGAACCTTGATTATGTGATTTAGCCAGAATTATCTTAATATTATTAAACAATGAAACGATTAAGAAACCAAAATATAAGACTATTTAGTCGATAACAATTTTTAACTCTTAATAATATTTAACTTTCAGTGAAACTTGACTTTCAACTTTTCGATTTTTGGACATTTCGGTAAACCAAATCCTGTCCGAAAGTACTTTTGGTAGACTATTGTTTTCGGAAAATACCGAAAGCATCAAACTTCTAAGCCATCCTTAGAACGAAGATAATTGATGCATGTTTGTGTTTGTGATCTGTACATGTTCCTGGTACGTACGTATTGTATATTATTTAAGGTGAAAAATTAATCTAAATTTTTTAACGTTTCTTAAAAAAAAAAAGTTGCTTATATGATTGCCTAAATATTAATTTTGGCTATAATTTAAGTTAAAAAAAATCTGCTATAATTATTTATTTATTCATGAAGTTATTTAAGATTAATGCATGTTTATATTATATTTGATTTTTTAATTAATAAATTTATGGATTAATCCCAAAAAGAATAGTAGTGACTTGTTTACCAACAAAAATATTTCTAGTAACCAATGCATCATAAAATACCACATCCCTTCAACTATTCTTTCAATTTTTTGGCATTTTTATATGCTATATAGTTTGATTATTTATTAGAACCTTTAAATCTTCAAAAGATCCCAATAATGGTAAAGTTATCATGGATTTCCAACACCTTTAAGTTTAGGCTTGCTAATAGTGTCAAGAGACAATAAATTTTATCAGACACTAAATATCTTTTCAATTTTAAATAGAATATGATTAAAAAATAAATTAGTATAGAATTATACAACCGTTAGTACAACGCAATCAGTTCGAATGCCAGAAATACAGGTGTAAATTTCTGGGATTAATTCCTGAGAATTAATCAATACAAGATCCGAAGCCACACAATAAACCAGATTGAATTTTTTTCAAAACTTTAGAAAACTTCTCATGCAAATGTCTCTCCTTTGCATACTCTAAAACTATAATATAATTTTTTAAAATCGTATCCCTTGATACTCCAGAATACTTTAAAATGATAGATTTTCATATCCATTGCCACAATTACTGATGATCTATCGGGTCAAAATTGCAATTTTTTTAAAAAAGTTTATTAAAATTTTAAAATTCAAAATATAAAATCAGTACTGAACTTTAAGTTGATTTTTATTAAAGATAAAAAATATCAATACATATTTACACATCTGAAATGTGTGATAGGTCTTTGGCGCAACTATAGCGCATATTTCAAGATGTAACGCAACACGATCAGGAAAATTCAAACAAACGTTCGCTTTGTTAAAAATCACTTATTACTCGAAAACTGCATAATAAACTAGCTTTAATGCTCTAACAAAAAGTTTCATCGAACGAGATTTACCAAACAACTACCTAACCTCTAACCTTATTCTGAAAACTAACCCTGACATTAACGAGCTTTAAAGGATTTCTGCTGTGCCACAAACCTAACACATTTTATTTTATATATATAGAAAAATTTAAAAGTAGGTTATGATCAGTATAAGACATGTTTGAAAATTATCAAACTTGTATGAAATATATTATGTTAAAAACAAGAAATAAAATAGTTAAAAGATTGTTATTGTAAAAATGACACAACTTTTGTAATAAGCAATGCACGTTGTGAACGTAAAACGGCGAGTCGATCGCTAATCGGTCGGATTTCTCGTGTAATCACTTGGGAGGGTTACTTCGGATCGAAAGAGGCGTGTTAGATTTGTCGAGTGGTTTACTTGGTAATGGTCGGGTTCTACCGATAAAGGATGTTTCGGGTAGGTGTGGGTTAAATGTACTGTACTAGCATACTTTACAGAGTCACAGGTTACGTGCGACGATTATATTTAATAAAGTTATCTGTTTATTATTATCGGCAAGCAGTTTTATTATGAGTGGTTATGAATTGTATGGGTTATGTATTGGTTGCAAAGGGGAAATTATTCTTTCCAAAGGGCCTTTCGGCCTTTATTTATAATTAAAAATCTCTATTTAAATTATGCGAGGGATAGGACTGATATCTCTGATTCTAACTGATCGCGATATCCGTCACATTCGTTACATGCATCACATGCAACTGATCAGTTGCATACGATGAATGCGAAAAATGCGATCAACTCCCTTTTCCGAATTAAGCGATGGACCCCCAAACGGCTAGGGTCCCATAACGTGCTAAAAAATTCTTAATATTGTAATATAAAAACTTGTACTAAAGATAATTTTTAAAGCTTGTAAATTAAAACTTTGAGCATATTGTAGTAAGTTGTATGGGCTCTTCAGTGTCTTATAAATACAAAAAAAACAGTAAAAAAAGATGAATATACGAATACTTGAACTAAATAATAAGTTAAATAATAGCACATGGGATGGGACTCAAAAAATTATTAAGTTAAATTAGTTAAATTATGACAAAATACTAAGATATCTTATTTTGAAGATATAGATACATGAAGCACAGTTCTAGTAAAAGGTCCTATAACTGAATAGTAAGGTTATCTGAGATTGAATACTGGTAAATATAAATATTATTATATAATGATTAGTGTTACAGCCTAAACCCTTTACCAAAGTCTGAAATGTTTCAGATTTTGAGTTTCAGTTTTGTTCAAAATCTGAAACTGGATGAAACTGGGTGAAACTTGATCTTATCTCTTTCAAAATCAATATATCACATGATGCAGACTTCAATATGATTATTTTTAAAAGTTACATGACTATTGCACTAAAATTGACTAATAGAATTTCTAAAAATTCTATTGATCAATTTTAAGTACAACAGTCATGTAACTTTTAAAAATTAATATTGGAAAGTCATGAACATGTACAAGTCACATAACTCTAATTTAAATAAATGTTATAAATATGTATCAATTATCAATTTTAGTTTAAGGCAGTGTTATATATTTTTTATTGTTCAAATATTTTTTGACTATATTCAATATCCAAATATCCAAGTATTCAAAAATGTTCAAAACATGTCCAAGATATATTCAAGCTCTAATAATTAATAAATTTATTTAAAAAATATATAATTATATATTTTTTTTAGGTTTTGAATATTTTTTGCTTAGAAAAATATATAGATTATCTTAACAAAATTGTAAGTAATTTTAATTTATATTTTTGTTCAAAAATGTTCAAAGTTATATTTATAGTTTTTTATTAACAATACTGATTTAGGTATATATAATTTTATATAACTTATAAGTGTCTATAGGTTTTTTTAATTGTTATATTAAAGTTTGCATTATGTGATATTTTGATAAAGATAAAGATAAAATTAAGGTTTGTTTAGTTTTATTCAGTTTTATTCAGTTTCAAATGTTTTAGATATTTTACTTAATTTTAAATATTTTACCTAGTTTTAGATATTTTATTCAGTTTTGAATGTTTTGTTTAGTTTCAGATATTTTATTCAGTATTTAACTTTGCATCTTGGATAAAATTAGAATTAAAAGATTTTAGAAATTTTATCTAGTTAAAACTTTTAGTTTAAGTTTTAATACTAATAATAATATATAAATATTTCTAATAAAATTTTATAATAATATTTTAAGTTAATAAAAAAATTTTTAAAAAATTTTATTGACTATTTTTGATATAATATTAAAAAGAAATTCTGCTATTCAGAATATAATAATAATATTTTCTAATGTTATTAATAAATTAGATGGTTAAATTAATAATCAATAATTATATAATAAAATATTATTTTTTTAATTTTTAGATAAATACTTTTATAAAATCTTTTATATACTAAATTACGATCATAATCAGGCATTCTGCTTTTTGATTAGATATTCTTTTGCCACATGCAAAATCGTGTGTAAACATGTATGTATATATATGAGTACCATCAGGAGAAAACCTGTAATTAGGATTTTGATTATATCTTTTGTACCAAATACAATCCTAATAAATTACATAGATTTTGTCCAGTACAGAATATAATTAAAATTTCAATTACAGGTTTTTTCCTGATGGCACCCATTTGGTTTATGGCTTTGAAATTTAAAAGGTATTTAGTATATAAAAGATATTTAGTATACAAAAGATATATGTCACACTCGAATCTGTCATTCACCTCAAACTGTGATTTCAAATGATAACTGAAATAGGTCCTTAAAATTAGATACGATTTGCTTTCATATGTTTAAGTAATTTTAGGATACTGTATCGACATTGGGTGCTTAAAGTTGCAACTACAAGAATGAATTAATCATGACTTTGGACACGACATACATACTTAATTACACTTTGTTTTATTTTATTATGTATTTTATTATATATTTATTATTATTATTATTATGTATTTTATTATATATATATTATTATTATATGTATGAATTACTATCAAGGTACTCAATAATGCTTATATATGTGTGTACATGTAACTTTAGGCCATTTTTAGTTAAATCATATGATAGTAACAAGTTATTGCATTGTAAAAGAAAGTTTACTTATCCTTAAGGCTCTTCAAATAGTTGTGTGCTTGATTTTACACTTTTGTAATCATAGTTTATAATGAACCTTAATTGGGTTTGCTACCAATTTTTATCTCTAATCACTTTATTTAAAAATAAATAGGTGATTTTGAATCTTAGAATTTTTTTTCACACTATGATTATTACGGAATCATGGGGTCACACCTTCTGGAAAAGTTCTGAATAAATTTTTCCATGCTATGATTATTATGAAATCGTGTGGCTACACCTTCTAGCAAAGTTCTAAATAATCCAGTTTATAAGATATGATCATCTAATAATTTTCGATTTATTGGTTTCTGTCGTACACAAAAATATTAATATATGGTTGATATTAATTTGTCGAATGATTTAATCTTGATAAAAAAATCGGGAAAACGGATTATCTAACAATCAAATGATCTTAAAATAATCATGTTTAAACTGGAAAGTTTTGTTTCTATCTGGTAATAATTAAATAATTCAACTCTAATAAATTATTATCTTAATAATAATTCTGTAATTAGTAATGATAATTTATTTAAAAGTAGCAAAAGTAATATATTATTATATATTTGTACTGTATATATGTAATAGCTGCGATAAAATTTTGTAAAAGGATTCTTTATAATTATAAATATATATATTTTATTTATTATTATTTTGAACTTAAAAGTGATTTTTAAAAGAGTCTTGATTAATAATTATCACAGTAAGATTGTATCATTACGTTCAAAATTAGATCAATAATAGAAATTCTTAATCTACCATAACAAATGTATATACTTTTTCATTGGATTATAAGTTAATTTTTCTTTACACATTAAAATGCTTAAATGCCTTATACTGAAGAACAACTAGAACAATGATGACAATGAAATAGGTTTACTTATCATGAACACCAAGCTTGAAGTGATAAAGAACAGCAGGAACAACAATGTAAACATAATAGACAAGCTTAATACTTATTTCACCAAAAACAACATCTTCAAGGAAGAAATGTTATTGATGAATCAACTATTATTCCATTCGATCTTGGGTCTCTTATTATTTGTGTTCATTGTGAAGCAAAGAAATTTAAAGGAGAATCAAGTGGTTTTTGTTGCAATAATAAAAATGTAAAATTAGCTGATACAGAATCCCCTATTGCTCTACAAAATTTATTTGTTAGAATGAATAAAATTGGTTATGACCTCCGCAATAATATTCAAGCTTACAATAGACTTTTTGCTTTTACTTCCATGGGTGTTCATCTAGACCAATGTCTTGCTAATGGTATGAACTCTAATTTCATATATAGTAAATACCTTCATATATGTACTAAAATCGTATATTTATAAATATTTTACTGTATTACATTATTATAATATTATATCTTCATTTACAAAATATTACCAAATTATTTTTGTAGGAAAAAATGGTGTTTATACTTTCCGTACACAAGGATCTATATATTATGCAATCGGTTCTCTTCTTCCACCTGTTGAAGACTCTCCCAAATATTTACAATTATATATATATGATACAGAACATGAAGTTAATAATCATTTACAAATAATGCCTAATCTTCGCAGAGACACTATTGAATTGATAAAAAATGTTCTTAATGAAGTTAATCCTTTTGTTGTGAATTTTCGTTATCTCTCTATGCTTATGAATATATCTAATTATAAATTAGTTATTAGAGCTGACCATGGACTAGATCAATGAATGTATAATGCGCCCACTGCACCACAGGTGGCTGCTATTTGGGCTGAAGATAGTGACCCATATGAATTTCAAAAACGAAGTATAATAGTTCATCCTTATTCTGGAAATCTTCAAATTATATCTGAAATTAATGGTTTATATGATTCTATGCAATATCCAATTTTATTCCCTAGAGGACAGTATGGATGGCATTCTGGTATCCTTACTGCTTTTACGAATACAGATAATAAACTGCAATTTAATAGAACTCACGGTCTTTGTTCAAAAAGAGTAACGACAAGACAATATTATGCTTACCGATTGCAAATGTGAGAAAGATCCTCTTCTCTAATTCTCCTAGGTGGTCAACTTTTTCATCAATACATAGTGGATAATTATGTAAAGATTGAAGCAAAAAGGCTAAACTACTTACATTTTTTTTTTTTTTTTTTTTTTTTTTTTTTTTATTAAATAATGCTCAAGTAGAAACTTTATTACATATAGAAATATGAGTTCTAAATTTAAAGATTTCTAAACTACATTTGTGCTACAATTAGGCACCCAATGTAACATTACACCCCCTATTTCCTATGTTATGCTATAGCTAACTGTTTCAAATTAGATTCTAGCTAGGATAGGTTGGAGG